>JANIMX020145880.1:0-11436 GCA_024582655.2 Erythroxylum kunthianum | reverse complement strand
ATAACAATAGTAAAGAAATTATGCTATTATGGTAAGGAAGCTCTAATCCTCCCACTTACGAGACTGACTAGGTGGCAAAGGGGTTACATTGACCATGTATCCATTTGGGCATTCTAGTGACATGGGGTGGACCACCGACTAGGTATAGTGGCAACACCACCTCGAGATCAAAAAGGTGTTTAGAGTAAGGATAAGAAGTGTAGAGCATTGAGACTAATTAGTTATTAACTCATTAAAATTGTTAGAATTTAAAACTAAGACTATTTTAAATTTTGAAATAACTTTAAATTAAAAAATCATGTCAACATTTTAAGGGTCCACATTACTCAGTTGACATGCCAATTTAAATTGACTAATTACCCAATTATGAGTAATTATAAAAACTTAACAAAGTTAGATTTTTGGATACAAATAATGTTATTTTATAAATGTTTAATGTGCAAATTAGTACATGAGATAACGACAGGAGATATTTTAGACCTTTTGAAAAATATTAAAGAGAGATTTGTAACTTTTGCCATTATTTAGATGTCACTATGAATACTACTAATCTTATTATAATACGTTGTGATTGTTAAGCAATATCTGCGTATACTATAGATCCCAAGTATCGTTATACTTTAAATAAGACACATAGATATCAAGTATAATAATGTTAAAGACAACAATTTAAGGAGAAGTAAATATTGACTATATTCCTACAAGATAAATAATCATGTAACGTCCACATACCTCCTGGGAGGATACGCGGACGCCACAACATATGCACGCACATACACAACTCAACAATCACACGCAGCGGAAAATAAATCATTCATATACGCAGTGGAAATACAAATCAAAAGCAAAAAGGACGTGGTTTAGCCACTTTTCATTACAAAAATTGACAAAAAACAACAAAAGACAATTGACTTAAAAGTCAGGACTACTCTACTGGCCTCTGCGATCTGAATGTTCCTACCTAATCCCTAAGCTCCTCCTGACCTACACGGAGGGAATCTACTGTGCTAAGCTTTCTCTTAGTAGAATAGTAAAACTCAAAACTAGAAACAAAAATCGACTGTTTGGGAGACGACTATGGCACCTACACAACATGCATATATCACAATTCATATGTTCAATAGTAAGGCTTTCATGCTTATTGACTTAAAGACTGTCACAAAAGATCACTCAAGCCTATATATTCTGACAAATTATGGGTATCGAGTCTCTCACACATGTGACCTTAGGTCACCACAAATTACATGTCCTATGACCAAGTCGATTCTTAGATATGTGTTTCCTACGCATGTTAGGTCATTAGGATTGTATAAGATTTAACTTTTTTATTTTATTCCTTCTATTCAAATATTCATAATATTTATTATCGACGATGATGTTTTGTTTGATTATTTGATGCAACATATATTTAATTGAATGTTAAACTTTAGTTTCTATAATGAATTTTAGACCCAAAAATTTTCATTTTAAAAATAAGGGAATGCCTAATTTTGAGTTAAGTGTTCAATTTTAGAATGAATGTTTGAATGGTGTTGAATATTTGATTCTAAAAAAAGAAGTATGCTAGACAAATACAAGAAACCTTTCCATATAGGTAAACGCTTATATTAATTGGTTGGAATGAAGATGAGATATAAGTAATTTATAAGGTGATAAATGAATGCTAAAGGCTTAAAACACAAATATCGATATAAAATCTATTAAAAGGTAAAAATGGGATTATTAATAATGCATAACCTAAAGAAAAAAAATGTATTCATTCCATCCATATTAGCATGTCAAATGTGGGTTTTGAAAGTTTATATTAGATTGGACATATGTTACGATGAAAGAGTTTTTTAAGAATCATACATGGAAAGTCGATGGTTAGATCAGAATTAGGGATTTTATCCTTATTTTTTTATATAAAAAAGAGGTGGCACTACCAAATTATTTATAAAAGGAGTCATATAAGTATTTTTTATGACATTAAGATCGTTTGAAAATATACCTTTTAGCTTAAAAAAAGACTAAAAGTACATTTTAATTGCAAATATTTTCTTTAAAAGATAAGTTAAATCTTTATATTACAAACCGTTTAATTTAAACTTTAATATTTTCAAAAACATTCAAAATAAATTTTAAATCCAAAAGTACAATTTGAACCCTAATTTTTACAATATATTATAACTTTAACTTTGACATTTTGAGTATTTAAATTTAACCTTATTGTTTTCAAAATATTCAAAATTGGCTTTAAATAGACAAAAAAATTAACAAAGTTAATTTCCTATCAATTAAATATCACGTCAATGCTAATACGATATTAATTTTATATTTTTCAAATAAATAGAGGACTCTATTGTCACGTAATTAATTTTTAAATTAAACAAAAAATAGGTCTCATAGTCACGTGATAGTAGAGCTTATTTAGACAATGAGTCTCACTCAACTTATGAATTTTATACCATATTGGTTGAAAAATGATATCAAATTTAGATATTTTGTACCAGTTGTTGGTACTAATTGATATAGATATTTTTATCTATTATCAATCAGTATTTAAAATACTGACCAAATATCGGCGATATAATAAAGTTTAAAAATTTTAGGGACAGATTAAAAAACAGAAAAAACCTACCGACCCACGCAGACCACTCGCTCTCTAAGTTGGGGATGGCCGCTGATGGGGATGTTGTGATGAACTCGGATGATCCACCGCCGAAACCGCCAGATACCGCTGCTGGTGAGGTAAGAAAGGATAGAAGGCCCACCTTTAAGGAGAAAGTTATGGGCAATTATGAGAGTCCTGTGAGAGAGGTGCAGAACTTGGTTTCGGTGGGGTTGATGCAGATGGATTTTGTTGATGGTAATCGGCTGCTACCCTGTTTTTCTATTGATGACAGGGAGTATGACCGCATGTGCCAACCTTGGAAGGATTGTTTGGTGATCAAATTATTAGGCAAATCTATTGGCTATGTAATGATGCGGGAGAAATTGAAAACACTTTGGAGGCCAGTTGGTGGCTTCGACCTCATGGATGTTACCAATGGCTATTTCCTTGTCAAGTTTGACATTCACGAAGATAGGGAGAAAGCAATGACAGGTGCACCTTGGTTGTTGTTTGACCATTATCTTTCGGTTAAACCTTGGACACCTGATTTCGTGGCAGCAGATGCTAAGATTAACACTACTATGGTATGGATTCGGTTGCCAGGTCTGGGCATGCATCTCTATGACGAGAGCTTTCTTCTTACTCTAGCTTCGGGGGTGGGGAGACCGATACGCGTGGACCTGCGTACTCTTGATATGCACCGGGGAAGGTATGCTCGTATTTGTGTTGAGATTGATCTTGACAAACCTGTGGTGGGTAAAATTTGCTTCAGAGGTTATTGGTATCATGTTGAGTACGAAGGTCTTCATTTATTATGTGCTAGTTGTGGATGCTATGGGCACATTCAACGGAATTGCACCACTGTGTTGATGGATTCTCTATCGACGGGGGTGAATGAGAATGATCCAGGAACTGATCAGACGGGGCCAGTGTCTGGTGTGGAAGGTGCTCCATCACAAGCTGCCTCTCAGGGGGATCATAAGCGGGATAACGTGGAATCTGCAGACCCCTTGCAGCCGCATGGTAACTGGTTAACAGTTACTAAAGTGAGGAGGAAACCTAAAAAGGCAGTGCCACAAACAGGAACCTCCATTGAAACTAGGAATAAGTATTCGAGGTTAGAGGTGGATGGAGGAGGTTTCACTCTGGGAAGCACGTCTGATCCTCCACGAGTGGATCATGCAAAGAAGCGCAGTAGATTGGCTAGTGTGAAGAGGGATAAGGCAATTAGCCTGGCTCAAACTACCTCGGGCTCTTCCTTCCCGCACCTAGTTGGTAGTAATTTTCAGGAGGTACAGGGACAGGGAGTGCAAACTCTACCAGCTCAGAATAGTGTGGGTGGTCAGGCGTCCACGAGCTTGCGGCAAGCCAGTAAGGGGGACACTGTAGCGGGTGGAGAGCAGTTCTCTGAGTCTGGGACTAGGTCCCCATCTCCAATTACGTTCGGTGGCGTTCCGAAGTTGGTGAGTCAGGGACAACGTGTGGTGCAATTTGGAGGGACAACAACTATAGGTCAAGATGGTCGACCTCCGGATAAGGTATAGTCCTTGATTGTTTGGATTTTGTTGGCCTTGATAATGGTGAATATGAATCTTAGAATTGTTGTGTGGAATATTCGAGGGGCGGTTAATGCTAAGGGTAAGCGGAGGGTGAAAGACATTGTGGGTAGTCATCGTCCTATGGTTTTTGTTGTTATGGAGACTCATTGTCTATTTTCTAGTGTTGCTTCTTTCTGGCGGAGACTTGGTTATGAGTTGATTAGTCTTTCAGAGGCTAGAGGTCATAGCGGGGGTATTTGGGTATTGGTTTCTATTCAGAGAGAATTTGACATTCAGTCCATGGATATTCATTCCCAAGTGGTTACGGTGGTCTTTAAACAGAACGGTTTTCAGTGGGTCAGTAGTTTTTTCTATGCTAGTCCCAACCCCCAGAGTAGACTACTGCTTTGGGACTATCTGCGGGACATTAGGAGACGGGTGGTAGGTCCCTGGAATGTTGTCGGCGATTTTAATGAAATTTGTTTTTCTTCGGAGGTTACTGGGGGTTCTTTTTGCAGCTCCAGGGCCCAGGCTTTGTTGGATTTGATGGCTGACTGTAATTTGTTGGACTTGGATGCTACTGGTTCCCAATTTACTTGGTCTCGTCGTTGCACAGGTGGGAGTTTTATAAGGAAGAGATTGGATAGGGCTGTTGCGGATATGGATTGGAGATTGGCTTTTCCGGAGGCTTATGTGGAGCATCTTCCTCGGGTTTCTTCGGATCATTCTCCCTTACTTATTCGATTGTCTGCAGAGGAGGGGGGGCACTCTATTAGACCTTTCCGTTTTTATGCTTCTTGGGCTTTACATCCGGAATTTGAAGGTGTAGTTAGACATGTTTGGGTGACTCCGGCAGCAGCATTTTCTCACAAACTCCGGAACATGAAAGAGGCCTCTATCTCTTTTAACAGGAATATTTTTGGTAATATTCGGCACAGGAAGCGGTATGTCGAGGCACGGCTTAGAGGGGTCCAGCGACAACTAGAGCTAGGTGATTCGGAGGCTCTTTGTAGGTTGGAACAATCTCTGCAGGGTGACTATGAACAAATATTGCATCAAGAGGAACTTATGTGGTATCAAAAGTCAAGGGAGCAGTGGGTGAAGTTTGGGGATCGGAATACTAAGTTCTTTCATGCCCAGACTATTATTCGTAGGAAAAGGAATAAGATTCATGGTTTGTACTTGCAGAATGGTGATTGGAGCACGGATCCTCAGGTGCTTCAGCAGGAAGCCCTTGCATTTTACACTAATCTTTTTTCTGAGGATACGCAGATCTCTCGAAATGATATTAGGTTGAATGCGCCTCCGGCTTTGTCTGCTGATGATAGGGTTCAATTATTATTACCAGTGTCTTTGGAGGAGGTGAGGCATGCAGTTATGTCCATGCATTCGTATAAGGCACCTGGGCCAGATGGGTTTCAGGCTTTCTTCTACAAGAAATATTGGAACATTGTTGGTGGCGATGTTCTGGATATGGTGCGTCGGGCCTTTATGGAGGGTAAGGCTGATCCTGGTTTATTGGAGACTTTGCTTGTTTTAATTCCGAAGGTGGACAGTCCTGTTCGGCTTACTGAGCTGAGGCCTATCAGCTTATGTAATGTGGCTTATAAAATCATTACTAAGGTGTTGGTTAACAGATTTCGCCCTTTGCTTCAAGATTTGATTGGTCCTCTTCAGGGGAGTTTTCTTCCGGGAAGAGGGACACGGGAGAATATTTTGTTGGCTCAAGAAGTTATGCATACTATACATACTACTCGGCGTCGTAAAGGAGTTGTAGCGTTCAAAATTGATCTTGAGAAAGCTTATGACAGGGTGAATTGGTCTTTCCTTCGTGACACTTTGCATGATTTTGGATTCCCAGAGAAGATTGTTGATTTAATTATGTGGGGTGTTCAATCATCTAGCCTTTCAGTTCTTTGGAATGGTGTTCAGTTACCTCCTTTTACTCCTATGCAAGGTATCAGGCAAGGAGACCCTCTGTCCCCGTACCTTTTCGTGTTGTGTATGGAGAGGCTCGCTATTCATATTCAGAGATTGGTTAATGAGCGGGTTTGGAAACCGGTGCGAGTTACGACACAAGGGGTAGGAATTTCTCATCTCTTTTTTGCGGATGATGTCTTGCTTTTCTGTCAGGCTAGTAAGACTCAGATGAAACTCGTTTCAGACACACTCAATGGGTTCTGTCAAGCTTCTGGTTTAAAAGTTAACATTGTTAAATCTAAAATGTTGTTTTCTCCGCATGTCCCTAGGCAGACGAAGATGCAGCTGTCTTCTATTGCTGGAATTCAGCAAGTGAGTAGTCTAGGGAAATATCTGGGAGTTCAGTTAGTTCAAGGCCGGGTCACTAGGGAGGTGTTCTCATCGATCATTGAGAACATTAACAGGAGGCTGGCCTCCTGGAAGACTAAATTACTGAATAAGGCAGGTAAACTTTGTCTAGCCAAATCGGTTTTATCATCCTTACCGGTATATGCGATGCAATCTTTATGGATTCCTCAATCTGTGTGTGACTATGTGGATAAGTCCATTCGCAATTTCATTTGGGCCAAGCAAGGTCAAGGGCGCAGTTGGCACCTTGTTTCTTGGAAGGAGACGGTAAAACCGAAAGAGAAGGGCGGGCTGGGTTTGAGGTGTGCGCGTGAAAACAATATTGCGCTTCTTGGAAAACTGGTCGCAAGTTTTGTGGAGGAACCAGATAAGCTTTGGGTAAAGGTTTTGTTACAAAAGTATGTGCCAGGAAATAATTTCTTGTCTGTTGTTCAGGCTTCGGGAATTTCATACATTTGGAGGAGTATATTGAAGGCTAGGGATGCGTTACGTGAAGGTTATAGAGTTAAGTTAGGGGATGGGTCCTCATCCCTGTGGTTCTCGGATTGGTTAGGGGTTGGGAAATTGTGTGAGAAGGTTCCCTTTATTGATGTTGCTGATTCTGCATTGAAGGTCTCTGATCTTTGGCAGTATGGAAGTTGGTGTTTTGATAATCTTTCTACTTTTCTTCCTGAGGAGATTAAAGAGGCTATAACTCAAATTTCTGTTCCTACGATGCTAGGAGGTGCAGATAGGGTGCTGTGGGGTGGTAATCCTCGAGGGTTGTATTCTGTGGCTTCAGGTTATGCGTTTCTAATGCAACAGGAACAAGGAGCTGGACGTTCTTGGAGGTCGGTTTGGAAATGCCCGGTGCCTGAGAAGGTGAGATTCTTTTTATGGTTAGTTCTTCATGATGCGCTCCCTTCCAACCAAAGGCGGTTCAGATGTAATTTGGCAGCCTCAGCTTCTTGTATTCGGTGTGGAGCTGCCGATGAAGATCAACATCATATGTTGCGGGACTGCTCGGCTGTCCGCCAGATTTGGGCTCATTTTGCAGCAATAGTTCCTCCTTTGTCGACGAGCAGACCGTTCTTGGATTGGGTTCGGAGTTTGTTGCTGCAACGGACTAATGTCTTAGCTGTGACGATCTTGTGGTGGATATGGAAATGGAGGAATAATGTTATATTTGAGGAGCAGCCTTGGACTATGAATTATGTGATCCGGCATATTTGGCTCTCGTTGCAAGATTATCAAAGGTATGGCGGACGGCAGCGGATTAGTAATCCAATTGACATGCAACATTCGGATAGCCTGTGTGTTACTGTAGATGGAAGTTGGAGCGCTTCCTTGAATCGGATGGGTATTGGTGGTATCATTCGCGATGGTTATGGCAATTGGCTTTTGGGTTTCGCTGGGGGATTTGCTGCAGGAAGTCCTTTACTTGCAGAGTTGTTGGCCATTCGGGAGGGGCTTCGGCATGCCTGGGATTCGGGTTCTCATGTTGTCTACTGTCATTCGGATTGTATGGATGCAATTAATCTTGTCACGGCTAACTCGGATATCTCTTCGCATTGGCTTCAGGAGGTTATTCAAGGTGTTCGTGTTCTTATTGGCAAGGCGTGGAAATTAGACTTTCGGCATATTTCCAGGGACAATAATTTGGGAGCTGATGCTTTGGCTCATCAGGGCATGCAGAGTGGGAATTCTGCGCAGTTATGGATGACACCACCGTCGTGGTTGATTCCTCTTTTATGTTCTGAGTTAGCGTAGTGTTCTTGCTTTCCTTTTATATCCAAAAAAAAAACTTAGCTTGCTTCTATTTGGCGATACATGTGTGACATGTTTTGACAAGTACCATCAACGAGGCACAAACCGCAAAATAACAAAGTTGGGTCCTCAAATAGTAAAAAAAGAAAGTATATATTTATTTAATTTCATTTCAGAGTATATGCGATTCGATACAAGGATCTAAGAGTTACAGGACATAGTGAGCACGACAATGCATACAGGTTTTGACTAACAGTTCAACACAAAACTCTCCTTATTTTAATGATTCGTAGAAGTCAACTTCATTTTATGATTTTCTTTGAGTGATTTGTGGTAATCTTTTAAATTTTAAATTATTCGATAAAAAATTAATTAAAACAAGGAGAATTTTGTGTTGAGCTTTTTTTAATGCATAAAATTAAGTTGACTTTATTTGATGTTCTTTTTTGAGTGATTTATAATAGTACAATAACAACATTTAGTAAAAATATCTCTGACATGCAGGGTCTGAAAAGATTCGATAATACCGATGTAGCGAGTGTGGCGATAGAAAGATTACAACTTGTTGATTCCGCATAATATCGAGAATCGACAAAATTAAACGAAATTTCTCCCAATTTATTAAACAAATTTAACCAAAAAACTTTAACGACCTGTTTGGTTGGAAGAATGGAATAGATAAGGAATATAATAGTTATTCTTAGGAATAGAAAAGATGAGGAATAGAATGGAATGTCTTACATTGTCCTGAATATCAAAACCCTAAGGAAAATAATGAAAAAACGAACTCAACAAAAAATAATGAAAATTTACGAAAAGACCAAAAAAAGAGACTATTTTAACCCCTTAAACGATGAAATTACGCAAAAATAGTATGAACGTCATCGCGCTAGGTGCGATGTGTTTGATTCAAAATGTTGAAATCTCTTAGAAACACCTTATCGCACGCTCAAAACATATTTCTGTGACTTTTTGGTCAAACTTGAGTCAAGTCGGTCAAAACGACATTTATGAGCCTTCGAATCTCCAATTGAGCCATAAAAGCTCATTCTATTTGTACTGCATCAAATGTGTAGCTTTATTCCTAATTAATAAATAGACTATTTTGAAATGACCCACACAAAATGGATCTCGAGTGATTTATGATAATTTTTTAAAAATTTAATTTTAAGTTAGTATTTATTGGATCATTAGAGTACGAGTCTTGAAGTAATTAGTAAGGTAACTCTTTTGTGAACGGAAGGTCACAGATTCGAATTATAGAAACAGTCTTTTTGTAAAAAAAATATAAAGAAAAAGTTATATATAATTGATGACCCACAATCAACCCTCACAAAGCGTAAAAAAAAAGTTTGTTATGTTTATATAAGAAGAAATCACTTTCACGTTTAAGCAAATGCATCCAAGTAATCAAACATTGATGCGGGCTAAGTGCCTGTTGGCATCAGGATCTCTGCGTAAAACATACAAGTTCAAAGGTCAAAGGAGACTTAAGGTTTTCGAATTGTAGTAATAGATTATTATGCATAGTTACTTAAGACAGTACAAAGCCGCCAAAATTGATACGAAGATAAATGCATTAACATAGTAAAAGTCAAACATTATGCCCCAAATATTAAGTTCTAGGAAGCTTAGAAGAAGCCAATGATATAATATAGACATAAAAAACAAAGGTTAAAAATATATTTTATATTTTAAAGTTTTATAATAAAAATTGAAGTAAGTTATTATCATTATTTATGATACTATTATGTACTATAATTTTATTACAATAGTACATATTGCACCATTAAATTATTAACTATAACTAAAACTTCAACAGATCCAATTTTTTCGCGCTGCGAATGTTAGGTGAGAGATATTAATTGTACGTAATTTTTTCCTTATATTTTTTACAAATTTTTTTTTAGTAATTCGAACCTGTGACATTTCAATCATAAAGAAGTAATTTCACTGATTGCTCAAAGGCTCGCCCTTATTATTAAATTATTAAAATAATATTTATTATACTTAAATAAAAGAAAAATAATATTAATAATGGTAACAATTTATTTAAATATTTTATAAAATAATAATATAAAATTCATAAAGAAATCATTTTTAACATTACATTAATTTTTAATTAATCTATATCGAGACATCACATAAGTCAAATTAGTGACTCATATAGTAAAAACTTCTAAAATTTTAACTTTATTAAGATTTAATGTATTATTAGTATAATTTAAAAAACGTTAAATTATAAAGTGAGATCATAAATATCAGTAGAGACTAAATTAGACTTTTAAAATTTTAATAAATACTTGTTAAATTGATTCTATCACTTACTTATAAATTATTGGCTGATCAAATGCAACATGATGTGTTAAAATATACATGACTTTTTGTTTAATATTTCCCTTAGATTTTGCTTAATTGGAGTGGTTAAATGTACTAATTTTAATTGTTTTAAATCTTAGGTGCAAATATTTTGAAAACATACGAAAGAACAAAGAAAATTAAATGCAAGAAGCATTGAAAGAAACAAGGTTTGAATTGGATGAGAAATTAAGCAAATTAAAAAAAAGAAAAAAATTAATTAAATGAAATGAAAACAAAGTCTGCGTGATGGTGAGAGAGGTGATGGGCCCAAGAGAAAACAGATTGCAAAACAAAAATTAGCTAAGGAAGAGAGTAGCGTCTGGTGGTCTACTGGAGCACGATTAGAAAATAAAAATCAAGACAAGACAAAACCAAGCTGGGAGGTTGCATCTGGCGGGAAACTGTAGCAGATTGGAATTAAAGAGGAGCACAACACAAATATATTGGGGAATAAATAAAAGAGGCGTGCGGTGCGTCTTGCAAGGAGCAGCGTGCGGGGAGCGTCTAGGCGAGAAGCTGTGTGCGTCTGGGTGCGGCAGAGGCGCAGGCGAGAAGGCTAGCTACAGTGGGTGCGTAGGCGTGCTGCTGGTGGAGCTAAGGCAGTGTGGCTGGCCAAGGACATTTACAAAAATTAGGGAGTTGATTTCTTTCAAATTTTAATTTTCTTATTGAATGTTTATTTTGTCTAATTAGATTATGAATAGCTAAACATTCTGGTTAAGGCTCAATTGAAGCCCTAATTATTTTCGTTAAGTATTTCAATTTGCGTATGCTATGAATGATTTTGTGATGAATTATTGATTAATTTCAGATTTAATGTTGCACTCTTTACATGTGTTTTTATATGCTTGATCACCATATATTTGCCGT
>JANIMX020145077.1:0-11446 GCA_024582655.2 Erythroxylum kunthianum | reverse complement strand
TGTTACGACCCAGACTCCCATAAGCCCAAGTCGCACTCCACTCATATGGCGGGCTTGCCCATACAAGCCCAAGGAATACATCAGGTCCATAAGTCAGAAGGCCTCATGTTCCACTAAAAGAATGTTCTGATAGTGGTGAGTGCCTCCCAGACTTATAAACCCCTAACTCCCCACTTAGTTGGGCGATGTGGGATCGTAACAGAAACTATGACATATATTTGAATATTGATGCCCAAGTGATACACAAGATGCATTCTTAGGGAAGACATATACAAGGACAAAAGTTAGGAGCTGATGGTAGCAGCTGATTAGGAAGTTATCTTATTTTTTGTGATAGCTATTTTATGTTTCTATAGTAATTTTCTTATTTAAGTAGAAGTTATCTTTTTAGAAAGTCTATTATTTTCAAAATTCTATTTTTAATTGGAGAATAAGTTAGCATAATCTTATCCTATTTTAGTTCCTAAATACTCTATTTATTCAGCGCATTTAAAGGTATTAGGATGAATAAAAATTTAGTCAGAATTTTCCTTTAAAATAGTCTATGATAGGTTATCAAATACAAAATTTTCAAACAACAACTATAAGGGCCTAGGAAGGGCAAGAACTCTAGCAAGGGAAAATAGGAATTCCCTCTGAGTTGTCACTTAACTAATCCTACAAAAAAACTTAGTTCAATTTGGTATCAAAGACTAATGTCATGAACGACTTTGTAAACTTGTCAAGCCAAATGGATGTGTTCATGAGAAATATTGAGTAGACGTATATGATGGAGGATCGCTAGCAATCCACAAAAAAGTCAAACTCATAGCTAGAGGAGATTCTGTGAGAGCTGAAAGGGAGCGATAAGAACAATGAGGTGGGGAGCAACAATTGCACCTGTAGGGACCGAAGGGAGGAAAGAAGTGTTGGGAAAGCAAGAGGAACTATTGTTCCTAGATATTCTAAATTAGAATCCCCTTCATATGATGGTATTGATGATCTGTTGATTTGGATCCATAATCGTGAGCAATACTTTGAAAAGTAGTGAATGCCTGAAGAAGAGAAGATGAGACTGGTAGCATTCCATCTCAATAGGGAAGAACAATAGTGGTTTTACATGGTGAAGGAAGAGTAGGCGGGCATGGATTGGGGGACATTCACAAAGTAATGCCACTTAAGGTTCAGTCCTCTTATGAGCCTCAATCACTTTGCGAATTGGCCAACTTAAAGCAGATAGAAACATTAGAATATTATCAGAAAGAGTTCCAATCTTTATTGATCCGAACCACCTAGCTCTCTACAAGACAGTAGATTAACCTAATTTGCTATGGATGTAGGTAGAGTTGCAGCAACCGAGCAACTTAGGAGCAGCTATGAATCTGGATTGCACTTATAAAGATGCAGAGGAGCAGTCAGGTTGTCTTATGGAGGAATCATAAGGTAACCATCTGTTTGAAGCAATCCGAAAACCACCACTGAAGGGACTGTTGCACAGAACAGAAGTTCTAGGGCAACATCCAGTTTCAATAGCACAAATAATGCCTTTGTTGGATAATTATGTTAGATAAGTTTAGTTAGCATAGGAGATTATCTTCTAGTAGATAAGATATAAAATAGATAGGATAAGTTAGTATATACGAAAATCTAGTAGTTTAGTAGTATTAGAATAGGTTATACTGGTGTATAAATTACATATAATCAGAGTAATAAAGTGGTTCTTTTTCTGATATTTTCTATACCCTCTTGTTTCATGGTATCAGAGTCAGGCTTCACACACGTGCTCTCACGTCACCCAATATGTGTTGTCCACGTGTTAGGCTTGAAAGTTCGCCACAGGTGCAGGGGCGTGTTGAGAGTGTATTTGTCCCATATTGGAAAGCCAAGGGACCAAACCTAGATTAATAAAGGAGTTGAGCTACTTCCCCCATTGCCAATTGGTATTGAGGTGGAACCTCAACTTCCTTCAAAATAGTATTTGTTTATTCTACCACGTATTTATATACAAGCCTTATAAGAACTTCTAAGTAGTCATTGCCTAAGTAAGCAACTGATTCGGAACACGAAGACTGGTTTTGGATAGGGAATTGAGTGATCATCAGGGGTAGGAAAATTAGTTTTTGTTTTCAAGAGGAACATATACAGGAAAAAGATACAAAGAAAATAATAAATTGAATATTATTTAGAATCTATCTATTCGTGAAATTTAAGTATTCCTTATGAGACTTTTGTGTACTTCAAGGTATACAGGCCTTAGTTTGTTTTTGGATACAATGGGGCTTAAAAGTGAGCATATAACTTTAGGGGCGGGGGGCAGCTTCAGTCCTACCTGAGCTCCAGCTTGTCAACAAAATTGTATAGACCTATATGCCTACAAAGTTTGATGATTTTGACCTTCTTGAAACTATATTTGTTTTGCAAAGCTGTTTATTCACCATTTGATATTCACATAATTGTTGATCAAACACATACCTGCATGGTTTTTGACCATGATTCAGAGAAGAATAATTGTTCTTATTATTTTTGGGTTTTTGTTGTTTTTACAGATATGTTGTCTAGAACAGATAACTGATGAGTTGAAAAATCGTTGCCAAAACTTGTACAAAGGATGTAAGAGGTTCCTGTAAGTGTTTTCTTCTTTCCTTACAAGTTCTTCACAGCTTGTTGATTCTCATATCAGTTCTAGTCCATGTCCTTTGATTTGTCTATACAAGCATTTTCAGACTCATAATGGACTTTGATGAATGTATTATTGATATCCATAGGCCCTAAAAGTTGGTAGAAAATTCCTTATAAATTAATTGATGCATTCATCCATGTTCCTTTCTACATTTTTTTTCTATTTCTAACCTCCTTGTCGACGAAGCTTCTCCAGTGCATGATGTGTTACTGGGATGGATCTTTAGTGATATTGTCTACAAGTTGATTGATGTGTAAATTAGAGATTTCCAGCTTGACGTCTATTGTTTTGATAGGTTATTCTATTTATGTTTTATTTCTCTTGTACAATGTTTGCATAATCTACCTGTTTGGGTACACACTGTCAGCAAGGTGATTATTTTGTATGAACTTTATGAAGAGATGGTAGGTATAGGACAAAATGAGGAATAGGAAAGTTCTTCTCGACAGGACTTTAATCTAAATTAGCAGCTAGACTTAAATCATTTAAGGATCTCAAATTTATCACCAAAAAGTTTTGAATTATAGGGGCAATCTGGAATGAAAGCTCACCTTTAAGGACCATTATTGCCTCTTTAATCGCCAGAGAAACAGTTGTTATAAATTTAAAACCTCTTATTGGAAATGAATTATTGTGAAAATTTGAAGAAAGATAAGTACTTGCTAGCAATATAAGGTTTGTTAGCAGACAAAATTAGAACTTTATAAGAACAAACAACCAAAGCAGAAGGGATGCTTAGCTTTAGGGACTAAAATTGTGTTTGACCAAGGATTAATCATTTGTTATTAGTAGTATTGTGTTTCTATTGTGCTAAAAATATTTGGTAAGCGAGAAAAGATTACAACTTGATTTGTTTGTACATGAAAAGTTGACATTTTTGTTGATCAGAACTATTCAGAACTATCTTTTCTTTCTTGGTTTGGTAGGTGGAAATTTGAGTTGAAGGAATTGTGAGAGAAGTTTGGGTTTATTGTGCTTAATTGAAAAGATAGTGAAAAATCTATTTCTGGTCTAAAGAAATATTGTACTGCAGTGAACTTCTCGTTTTGTCTTATTGTCAAATGATCTTCTTATTTGTGTGGATTTCTCACACCCTCTTGATGCCTTTTGACATTTACTTTTATTGATAGCAGTGAGTTAGATACCAAAGAGGTCATTCTCCTTTCCTTTTCTTTTTGTTACTGCTGCAAAAATTTTCCCAGACTTTTGATTTGTATAGTATCAATTTTACAAAAAGTTGCTTATATCTTAATCATATCCACAGGGCAGTTCTTGGAGAAGCATGTAATGCTGATACTACCTTTGCAGATTCTTTAGAATTATTTGGTGGTGGGCAAGATGATCCTGTCAGTGTTTCAATAGGAGGTTGTTTAACATTTTATTTTCAAATGCATTTGCTATTGGAATTACCTACGAACTCTCTCTCTTTCTCTCTCTTTCCCAGACACACACTCACACATTCACATATGCACACACACATGCAGACAAATAAACAAACACACTTAAACTTACACTCACACATGCACATACACTGATGGATAGACACATAAACATGCAAAGGATGCTTTTTGCGAGGGATGAGGAAGGGAAAGTAAGCAGGGATGTAGGTTTTGCTATCTAGAAGGGATAAAATAATTTTAAGTCTTGGATCCTGGGTTCCCATGATCTGTTACAAATTGGACTTAAAAGCACCGGTTGGAGGCTATCTGGACTTACAAACAAATGATTAATTTATTCTGTATCTTCAAGAAAAGACATAAGAGGCATAACTATTGTTGCAGTTCCTTGTCACAAACCTTTATCCTTACATAACTTAGAGGTGCAGTTCCTAACTAATATATCCACATGCGTTCTCAATGTCCATCTTAAGATGACCGTGCTGTTTCCTTCTTTGATTTAACTACCTACCATTTCACTAGATATCCTACACTGTCTATAACTGTTTTCTTATTGGATGTACTGTTTTCATATCACCTCCTTCAGTTTCAATGCAATACATTGGAACTGTCATATTGATGCTTCTCATGGCTATTATTATATTCCCGTATTGAAGCCTTCTATAAAATATAATGTTAACAAAACTTGATTCCCAAGTTCCTGCCTAACAGTATGTAAACCAGCTTTCAGCTAAGATTCAAGGATTTGACTTTGTGTGTGCCTTTTTCTGGTAAAAAAATTGCCGTGATTGATTTCACCCCTTTATTTCCTATCACAGATTTTGTAAGAGGAATCACTTCTCTATGACGGTTACACATTGGAGTTGGTTACTGTGCCAAAGTTTATGAATTCTACCCTTGGATGGAGGCCCCTCTCCTTTCAATGCCCATGATCACATAAAAAAAATGGATATTTAGTATCATCAAAACTTTTTTCTTCATCTCAGAGATCCAGCGTTTAATCTTCTTGAAACATTTTCCTCATATTCATGGACATTTCTCTATTTGGTATTCTATATAGAGTTTCAGATAGCTTTGAATTTCATCAGGATCTAGTGTTTCGTTTGGGAAAATGTCATAAGATTTGCTTTTCTTCCCATTAAGCAGTTCCTTTAGAATCTGTCGACCATGGTTCTTTTCTTCCAAGAACACATAAAATGTTGACAGAAACCCAAAAGAAATGTTTTATTTTCACTTTCATGCATTGAGGAACGTTACAATAATATGTAGATTATAATTACTGGTTAGTCTTGGTTCCATTCTTATTCGTTTTTGCTGCTAAATCAGGTCCAGTCATAACCAAGTTCGTCAATGCGTTTCGTGAACTTTCTACTTACAAAGAGCTTCTTCGTTCCCAAGTGAGTGTTCAATTTACAGTTTTACCTTAGAGGGTTTTACTGACCCATCAGTTATGTGAGACGTATATTTCCATTAGACACAACTTTGTATGAAAAATAAAGACTTTCATATGTCACACTTTCCCTTTACTTGGCTGGTTCATGTAACATGTTGTATATGAATCGTAACAAGTCATTTTTCATAGGTAGAGCACGTGCTGATTGATCGATTGACGCACTTTATGGATGTTGATCTTCGAGATGCAAAGGTGCTTCAATTTGTCTCTAATACTTTACTTCTTTTTCCCTTGGTAATGTTACAAGTTATACATGCTTTTCTTGCAGGAGTCTCGTAGGCGCTTTGATAAAGCTAATCATGCTTACAATCAGGTATTTAGGAACACATTGAAAAGGATTACTCTTCAATATTAATGGGTAAAAATAGGTAAAAAATGGGATTTCGAATGGATGATGGTTGTATGAACTAACTCTTCCATGCAATTTATTGTACAACTTGTGCTTTTGACGTTGGATTAATCCAGACAGTTGGGTTCGAATACTGCCTGTTGGTCCAAGTGGCGATGAGCTTGGTTCCCCTCCAGCAAGATCTCGGGTTCGAGTCTTGTGAATGGAACAAGCACGCGCTGGGAGAGCTTTACCCCCCTTGTGGGTCCACCTTGCTCGACCCGGGTTAGTTGGGGCCCAATTGTGGCTTCCAGGGCACTGCTGGTCCTCAAACCAAAAAGAATTAGTTTCTAAGATTTCTTCAAGATTCCTTGCGCATAAGTAATTGAAGCAATCGTGGTTAACTCTTTTCAGTTGCAGAAACTTTGACTTCTTGTTGAATTCTAATTGCTTGAATGAATCAACTTCACTATTTGAATTTAATAGCTTGAATTAATCATCAGTTATGGTCACGCTTGAACTATCACTAGTGAAGTGAATTCCTTAGTTCAGCACCGCCACTTCTTAATAAAAAGAAATCAACAGCATAAACTTTTGGTACCTGAAATGAGGTTTACCAACATTTCTGAGTCAACACTGTCAACCCAACTTAAAATGAAACTTTAAAGGCGAACTTAAATGAAAACTTCAAGAATAAGTGAAAAGAAACTTTAGGACAAACAAAACAAAAATATTTAGTATAAAAAAGAAATATCAATAGTACTATGGTTGCATTGTTCATCCTGCACTGTTAATACAAAATAATAAGTAAAGATGTGAGCAGTGTCACGTTAGTAATGTTAGCCCTGTTATGATAGTTATCCTCTTTTTGCTTTTCAGGGTTTTTCTGGCTTTGGTACCATGTCCAAGAACTATTTAACTAAAAAAATTACTGTTCAGCGAGATTCAGAAATAGATTATGTATTATTCTAACCCACCTCTTCATATAGTGGGGAGAGAAATCACAACAAATTACAAATTCAATGATAGCAACACAATTGGAACTTGGGGCATCATAGTCAAACAAGGTTCTAATACCATGTTATAAAACTTTTCAACCCAAAAGTTTAAGCTATTACATGGGGCTTTCAAGTTCAAATATCATTCTAATAGAGCTTAATCTAACGTAAATTCCTTTTATTGTGCTGTTGTGGTAGCACTTGAAACATTCCTTGCGAGGTTGTTCTTGCATTTTGGTGTTTTGAAATCTTCATTCTTCTTGTTAATTTCGCTAGCAGTTCTATATGATTTTGAGATCTGTTTTTCCACACACGATGAAAACTCTTACAATCCTAAACTTGAAGTTGCTAATGCTTCTATACCAAAGTTTTCCGTTCTTGACTTTTCTGAGTGTTTGTCATTGTTGCAATTAAGAATGCCTAGAGTTCTGTGAGTTTGAGCACGTAATACATTTGGCCAACTAACAGAGGCAATGACATCGATGTAGCAAGCAGAAATGTTGTCTCTATACCTCTACGAGTAGTCCTAGCTTACTGCATCTCTTTATCAATTGAAAACCACAATGATATATGCAGTGCATGCCTGCTAATTTGTTCTCTATTTCCATGCAAGTGGGTTTTTAGAATTTACGTATAGTTGCTCAATAATTTTAATTTCTTCATTTCTTGACAAGTTTGAGATTCTAATAGCTAGTATTTTCTCATTGCCAGTCACGTGAGAAATTTATGTCATTGAAGAAAAATACTCGTGGAGACATTGTTGAAGAATTTGAAGAGGTATATCCTGTCTTTTCTGTGCTATTCAAACAGAAGTTTTGTCCCTTAAGCCTTCAATTATTGTGAACTAGGAGTTGAACCATAATTTTCCACAGTAGGTATAAAAGGGAGCTTATTGGAAGCTGGGGCTTTAAGATGCCAGTTATTTTTCCATGATACTTAATGCACTCTGTGTACGTAAAATCTTAGACTTGTGATGCTTAAAATCTCTGGACTTGAAATTAAAGGTCTCTTTAACTGGCCTGTTATTTGAGTCCGTCTGTCAGTAACCAAAATTTCTACTATTTTATGAACACTTTTGGCAAGAAAGATCTGAAGGAGCTTCCAGAAAATCAATTTGAAGTGATTTGGCATTTGTGCATGTCTTCCCCTGTACATTAACAGCTTGCAAAAGCCTATTTTTGGTGTTTCTTTTTTCTTTTTTATTACTAAATAATTTCTTGCAAGGAGGTTCAATTTGCAAATTAAGTATTAATTGACACCAAGGATTTTGCACTTTTCACCTTTTCTTTTGTTTTCATGATTGCAAATTTTGTAAATCTTCAGACTTACTGGAGTGCAATTGGTGGAGAATTTAAAGAAGAAAACTTTTCAGTCATATTTTGTTTGTATTTTTTAAGCTAAATGTCGTCTACCTTAGGTTCTTTGCATATGTATTCTATTCTTTAGATTTTAGAGATATTAATCTTTCTGCTATTGTCATAGTATGAGACATTGGATGCATTTGTCTTTACATTCTTTTCCTAATTATTTTGTAGTTTGTATGTCTGTTGACAAGTTAAGGAACACTATATTTCTTGCTTTTGCAGGATCTGCAGAACTCTAAGTCAGCATTTGAGAAAAGCCGCTTTAACCTAGTGCGTTGTTATAAATTCTGCCCGAATCTTTTACTAATTACTTTTCCCATAAAACTTTCTGCTCCTAAGGATCATTGATCTTTGGTCTCAAGGAACTCAGGTAAGTGCACTCATGAATATTGAATCAAAGAAGAAGTACGAGTTCCTGGAATCCATAAGTGCAATTATGGATGCTCATCTGAGATACTTTAAGCTGGTAAGGTTTATATTCTTAGTCAAACATTAAGTGCTTGTTTGATTTACTGTTTAATGTAAATTTCTTTATAACTGAATAAAGTGTTCTCGATAGTGTTCAATAAATTTTCAAGTTATTTTATACAAGAGAAGTTATGGTGTTTAAATACTTAGATTAAAAGTCATATGTTGGTGCTTTTGGATAGGAGAGGCAGAGTTAAAAGATTTTTATGATGATTAGAATTTTGTTGCTATATCCAAATACCTTTTCTTTTTCATATTTATCCTTAAAAAATAGTGAAGCCCCTCATGCTTCTTTGTGTCTCTTTCACCATGTTTCTTTATAAAATGAATGCATTCTATTGATTGTTCTGTGTGTATATATAGTGGACCAAAAAAGATATATAGGTGTATATATTTTCAAATCCATTTTTAGAATTCATTATGTGCAATATATAACCAAATCAGTAAAGTATATACACCGAGAGACTTGTATGCATATTGTCTTAAAAATTACCATACTTCTTTTTCTTTCCACATTTTATTTAAAAAAGGTGATAATTCTCATAATTTAACAGAGGATTGCATTTGTCAAATTAAATGTTAACAGCAGTTTGAATTAGTTTATATCAGATAATTACAAAAATGCACTTTCATTTATTAAAGTTCTTTTGGAAATACGAAATGAAATCAAGATGCTATTCAAACTATAACTCTCTTATTTAAAATTATGCTGAAAATGTTACATGATTAATGGACAAACCCCAATTTGGTAATTGTGAAATTAGCCATTACTCCTGTCCAATAGTTTGTTTACAGGTGTCACTATCCTATGCTTCATTAAAACGAGCTATGTTGTTTTGACTTAGCTCAAGACTACTCTAAATGACTTCGTTGCTTGCTATCCTTCTGCTACTTCTGGTGTTCATCATCGTCTTCATACTTCTACTCATTTATCACTTCCCTCTGTGACAGAAAATATCTTCACCAAACAGTGAATGAAGTGTTTAAGTTCTTGATTGAAGATCCAAATCTCTTGGTTGTATGACTAAACTTAACTTTTGCTCTGTGATGCAGGGGCACGATTTATTCAGCCAAATGGAACCATTTATTCACCAGGTATGGATGAAATTATGTTTCCAATTGGTTTTGCAAATATAAATAAGAAGAGATTTGATTGTTTTCCCAAACAGTGCAAAAGCATTCACATACGTTGCTTTTAGGTATTGTACATGAGATGCTAGATTGGTTACCTGTTCATAAATATATCTTTTGATCTTAGGTTAAATACCCTGACTTAATGTCTGAAGTTTGATTTTGTCTTAGTTTAGGAGAGTATCTTGAGTCCATTATAAACTTTTGGATTTGATATCTGATTACTAGACACAGAAAACTGAAAATTCACATGCTGATTTTATGTTTGCTTTCTAAGATAGTTTCTTAGAGATCATGCAAATTATTTTCTTAAATTTAACCAAAGCATGAATAAGTTTAATATGATTCAATAAACATCATGCATTATTGACAATTTATTGCAAAATATGCTTCTAAACAAACTAAAATGTTGAAAATGAATATACTTCATATTAAAGTCACACAGTTTCCAATCCAATAAAATTATAAGAGTTGAATTTTTTTATGAAGCTGAAGGAGTAGGATTTTATTTGATAATTTTCCTCAATACTTCAATGAGGATTCAATCTGACATCCACCTCTCTCTTGGGTTTTGAATTCCTCTATGTTTAAGGTCTTTAAATGTCTTGAGAAATAATCAAAGAGCTTCCTCTCTCTTTTGTGTAGATTTTGACTAAATCATAAAAGTTGTATATTCATCATATCTATGTCCCATAAAATGACCTCTAAAGTTCGATTTCCATTTTCTCTCTCACAAAATTTAAATAGTTCTACTTTTTTGCTTGTTTAAGTGTTTTCTGCAAATTGAACTAGTAATTTAGCATCTCTATGTTGCAGGTGCTAACATATGCACAACAATCGAAAGAACAGGTTAATATTGAACAAGATAAACTTGCAAAAAGGATTCAAGAATTCAGGACCCAATCTGAGCTGGATAGCATTCGGGCTTCATGTAACCTAGAACCAGCAGTGGGTGCTGATGGCACTCATGTTGTTGGTATGGATTCTTACAGAAACATAGAAGCAATTATGCAGTCCCCTGCTGATGGGGAGGTAAATAATCTGTTTGCAACTTTTTTCAATTCTATTAGCTCTTTTGTGACTGAAACAATGAAAGCATATATTTTGTTTGATTGACGTTAGCTACATGGTTTCCTTCGATTCATTGTTATCTCCATAATCCTTAAGCAAATCCTATTTCTTTTGAACTACTTCAAAATCTACTTTTTAAACCAGAGTGGATCAAAATTCAACACTAAAGGCAATTAGAAAGCAAAGACTGTCACTTCTTAATGGTCTACTTTTACATTATATCCTTCCACTTGAGTCAACTTCCTCTCTCTGTAAATGATGTCGGATAGAGTGATTTTGACGTAAGTACTCATGTCTCTAGTGAATGACATTGCTTTTGAAGGTTTTCTTGGTTATGAAGGGCAATCCTTGAGGGGAAGGGTTTAGTGTTTGAAACAATAAGAGAACTAATTTGACACTTATAGCTTTAGAGGTCAGAGGTTAAACATGCTTTTTTCAGTGTGCATATTTCCATTCAATAAATCAATCAATCAATAACACCCAGTAAAAAATCCCACTTTTGCGTAGGGTCTGGGGAGGTCCAGTAGTACGCAGCCTTACCCCTAACTAGTAGAGAGGTTGTTTCCAAATGACCCAC
>JANIMX020144775.1:0-11455 GCA_024582655.2 Erythroxylum kunthianum | reverse complement strand
GAGAGGGTGGTTCTCGTGACGGATTGCTGCTGAACTCTCGCAGGTTAATGCCGGAATGATTGTGGATGGCCGATAGCTCAAAGATTCAGCAAGTTTAAGGAGTTTCAGAATGGAAACTCGTGACCCATAACCGTAGGTCACGTCGATTTTATTCCGTTAGCTTTTTAATTCTTGTATTATATATTTAAATATGTACTGAATTGTAAATTGTGAACTTTAATGGAATTATCAGTTGTTTTATCCTTGTGGTTTTTAATGTTTGTTTCCCGATTGATGAATGCATGTTTATTAGTCGGATAAAATTCTCGTACCATTTGACTCTACCGAGCGTGGTACGAGTTTAGTACCCATAGGGATTGGGGGTTGTCTGGGGTACGTTGAAGATAGCCTGACAAACCTTCAGTGTTGACGTTATCAAGCTGAAAACGACAGGGTCGACGGGTTTCTGTCACCGTTAACATTTCTTAAACCTAGTGCGGTCCCTAAATTTGGAAAGCCTACGAATCGCTCGAGAGATTCCAGTGAGAAGTTTAGGGATTAAGGGTTAACTTACTCTATAGAGGTGTTAACCTAAATTAGCAGAACACCGATTCAACCAGATACTTGCTTAATCAGGATATCGTTTAGGAAGTGAAACCGTCAATCTATGGATCAATTATCCAAAGGAGTCAAACATTATCAGCTAGTGCAATTCTTATTGTCGCATCTCCATTAGGTCGATAGTTAGATTAGTTGTTACCAAACTCCTTTTTACAATCAAACTTTTTGTCGGCTGACTAAGCCAAAGTCCGAGGTCCGAGCTAATATTAACCTTGTCCTCGTAGAACAACGACTCATGCTCATCACGATATTACTTGAATGATCCGTGTACTTGCGGTTTTAAAAGGGCCATTAGTTTCTGGCATAATATCTGAGGATTTGACTCAAGTCAACTCTCTGGTACTGCGTCTTGGGCTCTGGTCAACATCATATGCATTGGCTTATAAATTTTTACTTTTATGTTTGCTCTAATTTCCAACCGCCTTTTCTACGAACACAACTGTCCACTACCCAACCTTATGCTTGACAAAATTACTAAACAAAAAATATGCCCATTTTTTGTTTACTTATAACGATATCGTTTCATTGTTTATACGTAAAACGTTACAATAGAGAACTATTGCTTTTATTCTAATCTTATATCAATATTGAATGGTGTAATGGATCAAAAGCCATCAAGTGTTGAATTTGTCCACTTGCATTATAATCAGGCTCGCCAGGTTCTACAACAAAACTACTTATCAGCGTGAAATTGGCTTAAACGGTTTTGGTATACAACCATGTTTCTATTGATCCAACGCTGTATTTGGTTGTAGCGGCTGCGGGTTTAAGAAAAGTACACCTCTAACTCTTGCAGTCCACGATGTTTCTACTAGTGCGTGACTACGTCATAATTCCTATAACTTCTCTACTGCCAACTTATAGCAGGCAGCCACCTAGACATGAGAGAGTAATGGTCGTACCATCAAACGATGTTGTACTTGTACTCAGTAATACGAATGCCTGACTTCCAATCTCGGAGTGAGCACGTCCTATTTGAGTTACTTCTATGCTCTTTTGATTTTAATTTTAGCTATTGAGAATCATAGATTCTATAGCAGCTTCAGAAATCCACCCTTTCTCAGCATGTAATTGCCTTTAATTCCTGTAGTTGTAAAACCGAGTTACGCCTACATATCCTGGCATTTTGTAATTCTAGATATCTAGCCTCATTTTTGGACCTCTGCTTCTTTTGATGGAGATAAATGCTCCACTCGGTCATTGAATGATTGAGTGGTATATAAAACTTAGGAAAATGTTAGGGAAAACCTCTCTTCTGTTGTTCCTTGTTTACAACAGTGGGGACTTCTGCTCAACCCTCCCTGACTGTTCAACCATATGCAAGAGTTGGATTTGATTGATATGATTCATACAAGAAACCAACACCCTCGATCACAATGGGGTAAGAACTCCAGAATACCAAGTTATAATTGAGCAACTAATGTCATCAGCTACACTCATAGTCAGGTCAGAGATTGGAAACCAAGTGAAGGAAGGAAGCTAGACTACGAATGAAAATAATTTAACGTAGAAACAGAAGCATTAATGCCCTGACAAAAGCCAGGGAACATCTTTGCTAACTCTAAATTAGGAAACAAAATTTAGTAACTAATAGAGAATGTAACTGTATGAAGTGATGACTAAAAAGGTACTTATTGAAGTTGTGAACAACAATGCAATTCATAAGCAGAAATTATAACATATTTTATACCCCTATTTTATATAGTTTTAAATAATTTACATATCATGTTTAGGTAAAAATTGTTGGAAATGAATCACTCACACAAACAACTTTTATTCAAACTCAAAGAAATATTACAAGCGCACTCGTAGTCAAATTACTACAACTCACTCTCACAAGACTTTACTCTTCACACATTTAGAAGTTCTTACTTCTTCTTGACACCTAAACCAAAATAAGGAGGGGCATTTATACTACTTACAAACAATCCTACACCACACAAATAAACTAATACAAAATTATAATAACCATATACCTCATTCTTCTCCAGCCTTCTAACAATATTTTAAGTTACCAAATAATTCACAGGCACAACTACCACACCCTAAAAGATTCTAGGTAGAAGGCTTTGTAGTTTTAGACCTTGATTATGGATTTGGACTTCAATTTGATTGGGTTTGGGTTTGGACTCCCATAATGGATCAAGTTTATGATCCAACACCCCCCTTAAACTTGATCTTGTAATCCCTAGTAAGTTCCTTAATCTTATGAAGTCTTCTCTTGTTAATGGCTTGGTTAAATATCAGCAACTTGATCTTGTGCCTTCACGTATTGAACTTGCACATTCTTTTTTGCAACACACTCCCTTATATAGTGGTAGCGAATATCGATGTGCTTGCTACGATCATGGAATACTAGATTCTTTGCTAAGGCAATGGCTGACTTGTTGTCGACATAAACCTTTGTCAACTCTTCTTGCATCAAACCTATCTCCTTTAATAAATTTCTAAGCCAAATTGTATGACAAACACATCGGGTAGCGGCAACATATTCTGCTTCACAAGTGGGCAATGTGATAATTGATTGTTTCTTTGACATCCATGGAAAAGCAGTATCTCCCATGAAAAATATGAATCTAGTAGTGCTCCTTTGATTATGTATGGCTCCACCCCAATCATTATCACTATATCCAACAAGCTTGTAATCATTAAAAACTTAATAGAACAAGCCAAAATCAATTGTGCCTTTTAGATAGCGAATAATTCTCTTTGCAGCTTTAAAATAAGTGGTAGTTAGAGATTCCATGTAGCGAATAACCAAACCAACTACATGAAGGATATCGAGCCTCATGCAAGTTAGATAGCGTAAACTTCCCACCAAACTTTTGAAAAGTGATGGATCTATACTTTCTCCTTCTTCATGTTTGTACATCTTCACTCTATATTCCATCGATGTGCTTATCGACTTAGTTTTTCATCTTGAACTTCTTTAAGATCTTTTTTGTACAACTTTCCTGTGAAATGAAAATGCTATTCTCTTGTTGTTTAACTTCAATGTCAAGGTAGTACGTCATGAGTCCCATGTTTGTCATCTCGAATTCCTTTTTCACCACTTCCTTAAACTCATTAAACATGCTTGGGTTGCTTCCAGTGAAGATTAAATCATTCACATAGACGCACACGATCAAAATATCTCCATCTTTGATCTTAATATATAGAGTGTGCTCGTAGGGGCATTTGTTGAAGTTATTCTCTTGAAAGTCCTTGTCGATTTGGCTATTCCATGTCCTTGGTATTTGTTTTAACCCGTAAAGAGCCTTCTTCAACTTCAACATTATGTCTTCATGGATTTTGACTTCGTAGCCTAATGGTTGTTGAATTTAGACTTTTTCTTCAAGAACTCTATTTAGGAAGACAGACTTTACATCCATCTGTTGTATCTTCCACTTGTTTTGAGCTTCCAAGGAAATAATCAGTCTAATAGTCTCCAATCGAGCATCGGGGGCGAATACCTCATCGTAGTCGATTCCTGCCTTTTGACTGTAGCTTTTCGCAACAAACCTTGCCTTGTATCTTTCAATCTCTCCCTTAACATTTCGCTTTATTTGTAGACCCATTTGACACCTATTGCCTTGTTTCCTTTAGGAAGTGAAACAAGTTCCCATGTGTCATTATTTTCGATGGCCGTGATTTCTTCATCCATCGCGTCTCTCCACTTTCTATCTTTTGCATCTTATTGATAACTCATTGGTTCACAATCAGCAAATAGACAAAATAATGTAAGATTATCTTATCGTTCAGTCACTTTATAGAGATCTCGAAGGCTTCTTGTACATTGCATAACTCTTTCATTTCGACTTCCAATTGAAGACGACAAAGGTGATTCATCTTTATGGGTAGTTGATGTTGGCGAAATAGGTGGAGTTGTTGGCTCTTGTTGAGATTCTCTAAGTTGTTCTACCAGTATCAGCTCATCTTCAAACAGAGGAGAGAAATTGAAATCATTTGTATGAGATCCAAAATCCCATAGTCCTTCTTCGTCAAATACCACAGCTCGGCTGATCACAACCATCTTATTGTTCGGAATGTATAGCTTGTAGCCTTTCAAATTTGAGTCATAGCTGATAAAGATAAAACTCTCGCATTTATCATCGAGCTTTGATCTTTTATCGTTCGGAACATGAATATGGGCTATGCTTCCAAAAACTCTCAGGTGAGAGATGTCGGGCTTTCTTCCACTCCATGGTTCTTGACGTCTTCTTGTTGGAGATCGATTGGATAAGTAGACCGCATATGCTACTACTTCGACCCAAAAACTCCTTTGGTAGTTTCTTACTTTTGAGCATACTTCGAGATATGTTAAGGATGGTTCAGTTCTTTCTTTCCACCACGCCATTTTATTGGGGGGGATCTAAGAACTGTCACTGGTCGACGTATTCCATTTGCTTCATAGAACTCTTGAAACTCCCTATAAGTAAATTCTCCTCCTCTATCGGATCTTATAACTTTGATCTTTCTACCGCTTTCTCTCTCCACTGTAGCTTTGAACTTCTTGAAGACTTCGAAAACTGCTAATTTCTGTTTCAAGAAATATACCCAGGTTTTTCTTGAAAAATCATCAATGAAGAGAAGAAAATATTTATTGTTACCAAGAGATCTTGGTTTGATCGGACCCCACACATTGGCATGGATGAGCTCGAGTGGCTTCTTGGCTCTTAAGTTCGACTCCTTTGGAAAGCTTTTTCTGAATTGCTTCCCTACTAGACACCCTTCACAAAGCTAGTCAAGATGGTTGATGTGAGGTAGTACCTTCACCATTTCCTTATTGGATAGCAACTCTAAACTTCCAAAGTTGAGATGCCCAAAATAAAGATGCCATAGCCATGATGCATCTCTATAGCAAGCTTTTAGGCACATTGCAACATCGTTTTATATGTTGATAAGGAACATTCTATTCTTTGTCATTGGTTTTGCAATGAAATTATTCTTATCGTCTTTTATAGAGGAAAATTGAGGTTCCACCCCAAAACCAATTGACAATGAAAGGAGTAGCTCAACTCTTTATAAATTCAAGCTTGATCTTTTAAATTTTTAATGTGGAACAAATACTCTCAACACGCCCTGCTCGTGTGGCCAACTTTCAAGCCTAACATGTGGACAACACATATTGGGTGACGTAAGAGCTTGTGTGACCGTTGAGCCCAACGCATAAAGTCTTGCTCTGATACCACTTTGTTGGAAATGAAACACTCACACATACAACTTTTATTCTAACTGAAGGAAATATTACATGGGCACTCTTACTCAATATACTACAACTCACTCTCACAAAACTTTACTCTTCACACACTTATAAGTTCTTACTTCTTCTTAACACCTAAACCAAAATGGGGAGGGGTATTTATACTACTTACGAACAATCATACATCACACAAATAAACTAATCCAAAATTTTATAAACCATACACCTCATTCTTCTCCAACCTTCTAACAATATTTTAAGTTACCAAATGATTCACATGCATAATTACCACACCCTAGAAGATTCTAGGTAGAAGGCTTTGTAATTTTGGACCTTGATTATGGATTTGGAATCCAATTTGATTGGGTTTGGGTTTGGACTCTCATAATGGATCAAGTTTATTATCCAACAAAAATTGCTACATTTTATTATTATTAACTTAAGTCATTTAATTCCATATTTTATTTATAAAAGAGATTTAAATCGTAGTAAATATTTTCTCGTACGTTGGGTGGATTTAAGAATAAAAATCTACAAAAAAATCTGGCCAGAAAAGGAGTTAGCCCAACAAAGTAAACCAAACCGACCCACCAGACGACCAGCAAACTAGACCAGAGAACAAAACGCATAGCAGCAGAATAAAACACCAACAAAAATGATGTAGCCCACAACAGAAAACGCAATAGCAGCCCACCAACAACAAAAAATGACTCAATATCACAACAAAACACAATTCCAAACCAACGCACAATATCAGAAATAGTAGAGGAATTAAAACACCAACAAAACGATGTAGTCCACAATAGAAAATGCAACAGTAGCCCACCAATAGCCAAAAAAAACGTAACCAACAGCTGGAGCAAAACGACGCAACAACAATAGGCCCATAAAGCACACAAGAGTAAAACGACGCAGTAGAGGAGAATAAGAAGCAGTGAAACAACGCATGTAGTATAGAGAAAATAAAATGCAGCAGTAAAATAATCCCAAACAGTAGAATAAAATGCAGACCACCCGACGTTCCCATCTTTATCTTCAACTTCAAAATCCATTTGAAATGGATTAGATAAGAGGAAATTACAAATAATCCATTGGTGTCTTTCGTGAGGCTATAAAACCAACGAAGTAGTTGGAAAGATGGTGAACAAGCCAACATGCTTAGAGAGTCTTCTAAGAGGGTAGGCATTCTTTCAAGGCAGATTAAAGCAAGGAATCCTAGCAAGGAGCATTTAGGCGTAAAAAGGGAACCAATTCCTACATATTTTGAGTTGGTTTAAGATTGATGGAGGGGATTTTCAGACCATGAAGGGCTAGTCCGAGGTTTGTCACATTGGAGCACGATAATGAGTTTTTTTTTTACCTTCATTCTCTTTGTTTCTGATTTTTTTTCATGCTTTAGTTATGATTCATTGTTGAATTTTAGTTTAGATATGTTGTTTTAAGCAATTGGAATATCATCTTTTTTTATTAATTCAAGTTATTCCGAGATGATTTAATAATGTACAATTGCTGAAATTTTCAATTATGTTTACTCATGTTCTTGTTTGATTGGATATATCCTTGATTATTTGAATGTAATTAGAATTGGTGATTCATTGGAATTGTATTAGCTAAAATTTGGATGTTTGTTGCACAAATTTCAGTTGATGATAGTGTTACCTTGTGCTTAACGTGTTTTGATGTTAGAATTGAGCTAATTCAACTTATTAAATGTCTCCGATGTGTTGAAATTGCATAACTAAACTAAAATTTAAAACATGCTTGTTCGTTTGTGAACATTGATTAAAAACATGATAAATATATATTATGGCATATCTGGAAATTTTCTTTTAATAACATGATAAATATGTATTATGGCAGATCTGAAAATTTTCTTTTAATGGTTCGTTAGTTGATAGAAAAGCTATTTTATTAACTGAATTATGTAAAGATACGTGCAATGATAGAATTACATGTGTAATTGGCAATATAGGATTGTTTTGAAGGTATTACAAGATGAAACAGGGCTGTCCAAACAGAATTAGTGTAGAATTATTTCAGCAATTCCGCAAAATGTAATCAAGAACATCTCAAATTATTTCTCAGTATCGGAATCAAAATAGGATAAAAATGAAGAAAACAATAATTCAACTCATCATACATGTAGACCCTGAACATCCATTGCGATCTAACTATTGAAACAAATGGGTTTGTTCCCAATCAGATTAGTAATCGGGGAAGGTATCAACTTAATTGAAGAACCTAAAATACAAATATGGACTTTGGAACCTCTCTAACCTGCCATTTGAGTCAATCGGTGAATGGTACTCCTTGCGATCCTGTTAACAGGATCAATCTTAAGGACAGCTCTAAGGTCCTCCGCCCCAAGTTTGTATTTCTCCATACTTTCATACAGAAGTGCACGCTGTACAAGAACAGATACATTTGCATTGTCGTGTTCAAGCACCTGTAGGCCCACATAAGAAAACAGTAAGACATTCCAACTCCAGTAAAGAAAGGAATCAAGTAGATATTTTATGTTAGTTAAAATTTAGAAAACGGGACTGAGTATCTTGAAGACATAATGAATCACAATAGGTATCATTTACATATCTAGGATTTTATAACATAACTTATTGGACAAGCATTTGCTTCTAAATGGCAAGCGATCAATTTTGCAATCTAGTAGAATCATGTAGCTGTCCTGATGATATACTAAGTCATACAGATATATAATCAATTCTCTCATAGGTCATATGAATACTAGCATGTATGACGTATCACGCAATTTGGCAGGAACAGTGACAACTACAAGCCAAATTAGCAGACTCTATGACAGCCGATATACTAAAATAAAAAAACAAATCTCTAGTTCCCAAATGGCGTGAACTTCCGGTTTTGAGTAAACAATATAAAAGAAGACTTCCTTCAGGTCACTTATCTTCATATGTGGAGTTGATGGTTAGTTGAAGAAAACTTTTGAAACACATAAAACTGCTGCACATACAGTGAAGCAAAAGAAAAAACATACTTATACCTTAGAACAGTCAGCCACTGCCTTCTTATACTCTCCAACTTCTTTATAACATGATGCTCTGCATGACAAAACCTCTGTGCTAGACGCATTATCACCGGTTTTCCCAAGAAGTACTATAGCCCAAGACAACCACTTGATGGCATCTGCATACTGTCCCTGTTTTTGATGATCCATACCCTTTTTCTTTGCTGAAGAAGTCGTAACACCAGCAGGGGGAGGTGGCAGCCCTTCAAGTTCAGTGGTGGTATCACTATTATCATTTCCACCTCCTCCAAGATCTGAATCCAAACCCCAATCATCAACTTTAGAGAACTGCAGTGTAGTGGCTCCAACAACTGCTGCATTACCTCCCGAGGAAAATGAAGAGAACACGTCAAGCGGATCACCTGATGTTTGAACAGAAGGCTGCTTCTGTGAAGAAAAGGTGTGGTTGTAAATTCCAAAATCATCCAAACTTGAACTGGAACCTAATATTGATCCACTGAAATTACTCTTGTTTCCGCTAAAACCACCTGATGGAAATGCTGGTTGGCTAGACTTGGAAGGATTTTGAAAATCACCAAATGAATCATCGCCAACATTAGACTTCTGATCTCTAGTGTCTGAGTTAAAACTAGTTGATTGCTGCTTCGATGCAAGATCAACCAATGAACCGAAAGGGTCCCTATTTCCACGCATAGCACCAGAAGCTACACCTCCACTCATACTTTTCACTGAAGGACCTCCCAAATTTGGACCCTTGCTATTGACGTTAGTACTAACATTACTACTACTGTATCCACCAGAATAACCGCCAAAAGTATTACTAGACCCCAAACTTCCACCAGATTTTTCCGAATTACTCGTTTTTGGCAACGAATCAGCCAAATTGCCCATCGAATATGCACCTTGATTTGTGGTAGGCCTGGAATTTTTCAAAGGGACATTACTATTACCCCTACTCCCCTGACCCATAGCAGAGCTAAGCAGATCACCAAACAAGTGCGTGTTTTTCTCGACAATCCCAATATCAGAACCCGAAATAGAAGTCGTAGAGCTCCAACTCTTACCAAAGATATCACCCACCATCGAAGTAGGTCCATTTAGATCAGTGGATGAGGCTTGGTGAGTCCAAGAAGGCTTGTTGGGTTGCCACGCGGGCTTCGGTTGAGTCGATGTCATAGTCGAAGAATACAATGAATACGCAGAGGAAGAGTTATTCTTTTCGTCGTTAAGAGATTTGGGTCAGTTCGATCCGATTCCCAAATCAAAATCGAAGTCATTCAACGATCCAAATGAACCTTTTTCTATAATTCGAGTTCATCTTCGACCTTTATCTAAATCCCAACACCTACAACAAATTCAACAAAGATCTGGGTGAAATCAACAAAGTACCTGATGATTTCCACACAAGTTCAATTCCAGATCAAATGAGAACAAATAGAGCATCCCAGATCAAGGCTTGGAGGTTGACGGCGGCTGGAGATTCAGGAGAACTAATGGAGATGTGAAGTTGACGGTAGCTTGTTACAGCAATTGGCGTTCGATCTTTCCGAATAGTGTTTGCAATTTTTCACCTTTGTCGTCCGCTTTTGAGATGGAGGTTGAGAGTGTAAATTATATAAATTATTATACTTTATAATATAATTTATGAAAATAATATTTTTATCCTATGTTTAATCTAGTACTATATTAAACATAGAATAATATAGTCCTGCAGTACTAAACATGTTACAATATAATCCTAGTTAGTTCCACTTAATTTTATCTTGCCTCACTACTTTGTTCAGTCCCACTTAATATAGTCTCGTGTACCAAACGCAACCTGAAGGGAGAGTTTCTATCTTGGATTTTTCCAACTTTATAGGATTGCATTTCAACACAAACATTGTTGACCATCAATGTACCAAGACCCCATTTCCAATAATTCATTCAAGTTTGCATCATTTGTAAACTTGAATATAAAGGTGTCTTCTTCTGTCAGTAGTACTTTATCCGAGCCTTTGTTTCCCCCAAATGGCCAATGCCTATGTCTAAACTTGCTGATAAGGAGGAATTTTTTCCAACAAAACACCCTATAAAGGTGGAGGTCCATGCTTTAACTTCTGCATGTAACATCTACAATAGAGGAGACACAATTTCATTCATTATTGGAGATTGAAAGTAGGTTTTCAAGTAAGGAAGTTACAGCTACCACAATTCTCCAAGATCTGTTGGAACCATCACTATGTCTCCTACTATGCATATCCTCCATCTTATCTCTCGTGACCCATTTGTTATGCTATGATTTTTTGGATCTAGTTTTCAAAATCTTCAAGGATTGTTGTATGGTTAACAAATCATTCTCTATTTGAGAGCTCTCCTTTGTGGGGGTCATATTTATCTTTTCAGCTTGTATATAGAGCTGCTTTTATCGCACCTACTCTTACTCCTGGGAGGAGCTGGAGCTACCATCAATGGTAGCTTCCACGAGGAAGTACCCCAAAATAGTAAAAAAAAACCACCTGAAATTATTGTTTAAGGGTAAAAGTGACTTTTTAGTTGAGAGAAGCCAGAGAAAATTTTGATGGAGAGAAAAGGTTTTAAGAATGGATACTTGCATCGTTTGGATTGAGGGATTCTAAAATCTATGGATTTTGTTAAATCCATAGATTTTAAATCAATGGATTGTGAAATTC
>JANIMX020144576.1:0-11456 GCA_024582655.2 Erythroxylum kunthianum | reverse complement strand
GGGGTAAAAAACTCCGGAGACTTATTTCAGTAATATTGATGTCGCGATCTCATCGAGACATATCATGATATCATCATGATCCATTTCGTTCAATTTCTCTCCACATTTTGGATCTTTATCCAAAACTATTTTACTTAATCTCCTAGTCACTCTTATGCGTGTGACCCATTAGGTTCCCGGTTATGTTGGCCACTTGGATTAATACTTAATCTAAGCAAGTCATGAGCAGTATCTAACAACATATCATGACCCTCAATTGACCAGAAAGTAAGTGGTTTAACGAACGAACCCATGATCGTCAAGTACTGCGCTTACGAACCCTCTCATAGACAATTGTCATGCAATTTGTCTTTTCACTATTCTATACCCCTACTTTGTTTAGAGTATGGGTTCTGTGTCAACTCTCACTAGATGGACTATGTCACATCTAGTCCAAGTGATTTTATTTCTCGTCCTAGGACTCATTACTTTATATGTCGATGAAGACTTTCTTCATGACATATTTGTTATGGCCAAAGATTTCCGAGTAATGACCTTGACAAGAGGTCGTGGGTATCATCTCCTTCTATCAGGAGTGGTGAATCCTATTATTGGCTACTCAATTATCTTCAAATATCTCAAACTGTACCCAATCATCACTTTATGAACAACCTCTACGAGGTAACGAGAAATGAAGTCAAAGTATAGGATCAGTATCCAAAATATCCTTGAGCACCTCAAGTCTAAGGATACTTACACCATTTCTATGATGAGATTATCATTGATAGTAAAATAGATAATCCATATGATAATCTTATAGTAGGTCATCCAATATACTTACTACTCTTAGTAAGTATCCACATGCTAACTCTAAACATCTCATGCTTACAATTTATGAGATCCACTGCTTGATCCAATCAATGAGTATAACATGTGTCAGTCTGTCCGGATTAATGATATCTCATCTCATTAATCCTATGACTAGGGATACTTTAGATACTAACATAATTGCATATGATAGGAATCTCATGATCATTATCCTATCATAATGTCCTTCATGTTATGTTTCGTATCATGGACTTCATTAATCTGATTTAAGATCAATATCAATTCATATATAATGAACATCAAATTAACGAAATATGTCTTTAACGAAATATGTCTTTACTTTATTCATCAAAATAAAAAATATGTACATATGTTTGTATAAAAAGCGCTAAAGGCGATTGCCTTTAGGGCACTACTCTAATTATTCAAAACTAAGAAAATTCTCAAGATTTCCCAAATTTTTTATGGGAAACCATGTTTCCAAATAGTGCTTAAGAGCATCAAGATGTAAGGCATTATTTATGACAATGACAACATTATCCAATTAGAATCCTACTTTAAGCCATACAAAGATTTGTGCAGATAACATATACGATCATCCTTAGTAGATAAATAACTAGTGGAGGCTTTATATAAACTTCTTAATTTAAGTTACTATGAAGAAATGCATTATAAACATTAAGTTGATGAGGATTCTAGTGCTTATCAGCAACAACTACTAAAAGAGTATGGACGATAGTGAGCTTAGCAACTGGTGCAAAAGTCTCAATATAATCTAGGTCTTCCATTTGAGTGTACCTTTTAGCCACAAGTCGATATTGTTTGATTGTTCCATGAGAATGATGTTTAATTTTATACATCTATTTGCATAAAATGAATTTCTTTTAAAAAGGCAGTTTCTCTAATGTCCAAGTTTGATTCTTTTCAAGTGCTTCACGTTCACTCTGTATTTCTATTTGTTATCGAGTATCTTTATTAGCCTAAGAATAAGATGTAGGCTCATCATTTTAAGTAATGGCTATAAGGTAATAAGTATGGTTGTTGAGAACTTAGATTAAGAGCGGTAATGAGACAAAAGATACGAAGTACTTGAGGAAACTGTATTAGCATGAGTTTAAGATGAACTTTTATTATTTCCTAGCAAATCAAGAAGAAAATCACTTATATGAACTATTAACTTTTTGTTTTAAGTAGGACGAGTGGAAGGATTTGCTACATGGTCAAGATGCAATGACATGGTCCATTCTTGGATCATGAACACTGTCAATTTAGAAATAGTTGACAACATTATCTATTATCAAACAACACATGAGGTTTGGGAGGATCTAAATGAGAGGTTCTCACAAGGCAACCCATCTCGCATATACGAGATTCAACGAGACATTGCATCACACAGGCAAGAACAACAATCCATATCTACTTACTACACCAAATTGAAAACTTTATGGGATGAGTTAGCTTCCTATTAAGAGGAACCACAAGGGGCACAGGCAGAACAACAAAAACTCATGCAATTTTTGATGGGATTAAATGAAACTTACAGTGCCATTCGTGGTCAAATCCTTCTAATGAAGTTGTTACCAAGTGTTAAACAAGCTTATTCAGTTCTTGTACAAGAAGAAAAACAACGCTTTATAGGGCCTTCCTATAGCACAAGAGAATTCAGTTCGAATGCCGCTGCCATGGCAATTCAAAGCAACAGTCGTTCGACTCACAACTGCGATAGGAGTGACAGTCGCATCGCGGCGACAGAAACGGTGGTCGCGGCAGTCGTGGAAGAGGAAGGCCACATTGTACACATTGTGATAAATCTGGGCATTGGGTTCAAACTTGTTTTGAGTTGATTGGGTATCCTCTAGGTCATCCCAAAGTAAAGCAATCTGATCATAATACAGCTAAGAAGAACGTGGTCCCTGTACGTGCTGCAAATAATGTTTCTGTGGGCTTAAAAGTTGATGCAGAAACAACCATCACACTTTCTGATGCCCAATTCAAAGAATTTATAGTTGCTGTTAAACAGGCTCAGAGGTTTAATTTCGATTCAGGTTCAAGTTCCAAGGCTAATACAGTCACAAAGCTAGGTTTGTTTAGTATAGTAACTCGCAATTGGATTATTGATAGCGGGGCAACCGATCACATAACCTCATCATCCAAGTTGCTACATAAAAATAAATGTTGTTCGTTATCGCCTGTTATATTGCCTAGTGGAGAAAAGGTCCATATTGTTGCTCAAGGAACTTTGCCTCTAAGTGATGTGTTTTATTTGCATGATGTACTTTATGTGTCGAAATTTAAAGTTGATTTGATGTCAGTTAGCCGTCTTACAAGAGGGTTGAATTGTTCGATGATATTCTATCCTTATTGGTGTATTTTTCAGGATCTGGCTACGAAGAGGATGATTGGTTTGGGTAAGGAGCGCAATGGGCTATACTATCTGGTGGCATTAGCAACTGACAAATCTGGATCCAATTCTTTGATCAAACCATCATCCATTTTTCCGGTCAAACCATCTTCATGCAACCTTGTCATCTTTTCCACTAATCTTTGGCACATTCTCTTAGGTCATGTGTCATCTCCATGCTCAAATTACTTAGCAAATTTTTTTTGAACTTTTCTATTCAGTCAAATAATGCTTGCCACATATGCCCTATAGCAAAGCAAAGTCGTTTACCATTCATTTCTAGTTCAATTTCTACTACTAGTCCGTTTGAAATAATTCATTGTGACATATGGGATCGTTATCAACACCCTTAACTTTCTGGTGCGTTCTATTTTCTTACAATTGTTAACGATTTCACACGGTTCACTTGGGCTTTTTTAATGAGGTATAAAGATGAGACAAGTAATTTTGAAATGTTTCTTTACTTACACTATCACTTAATCTGATTCTCGTATCAAAACATTTTGTAGCGATAATGGCACTGAATTTTTGTCGCTTCGTATTTCTTTTCAAGATAATGGTGTGATTTTTCAACACTCTTACATTTACATCCCTCAACAAAATGGAATCGTAGAACGTAAACATCGCCATATCCTTCAAATGGCACATGCCTTAAAATTTCAGGCCAATCTTCCCTTTTTTTGGGTGAGTGTGTCCTAACTGATGTTCACATAATTAATCGTTTGTCTTCTCCTCTTCTTTCCATCAAAACTCCGTTTGAACTTCTTTATTTGAAACCACCAACTTTTTCTCATCTTCGAGTATTTGGATGTTTAGCATACACAACAAATGTACATCCTTCTCATAAATTTGATTCTCGTGCTATTTGTTCTATTTTTATTGGTTATCCTATTGGTCAGAAAGCTTTTAAACTTTACGATATGTCCACTAGAAAAATATTCACTAGTCAGGATGTTAAATTTTATGAAGATATTTTTCCCTATACCAAACAACCCACTCAGCCACCCACGGCCCACACTTCTAGCCCACTTCTGATTTTTGACCCTTATCTCAACACAATCAACCCCGAATTTCCTTTTGTTTCTTCTTCTTTTGATCCCATTGATGCACCGCCTCAGACATCGCCCCCTTCCCCTTCGCCGGCACTGCCTCCTCTTCCATCGGCTTCGGCCCAGCCTATTTCACTTCGCTTTTACACTCGTCGAGATCGTCCACTCGGTCCACCTTCTCCTGCCCCACTAACACCTGAGCTCGCCCTTGCTCCTCTTCCAGAACCCTTTCCTGATCGGCCATTTTGTCGTTCTCATCGTCAAGGTGCTCCGCCAGCACGGTTCGTTAATTACATCTACTACTAACCCAAGTCCAATCTTTGTTGTTTTCAATCGCCTTCCTTTATGCCAGGTTCTTTAAAAGGTATACGTTATCCTCTGGTTAATTATATATCATATCACCGCTATAAGCCTGCTTTTCACTATTATGTTGAGAAACTTGGTACCATCACAGAACCTAGTTCTTATGCAAAGGCAGTGGCCTTACCAGAATGGCGTGCTTCAATGGCTTCTGAATTGGAAGCCTTGGAGGCCAATGGAACATGGTCTCTTACTTCTCTTCTGGTAGGCAAAACTTTGATTAGTTGTTGTTAGGTTTAAAAGATCAAGCTCAAATCAGACGGTACTATTGAGCATTATAACGCTCGATTGGTTGCACAGGGCTTTACCCAATTGGTTGGAGTGGATTATCAGGAGACATTCTCCCCTACAGCGAAAATTATTTTTGCTCGTTGTCTTATTGCATTAGCAGCTTCTCAAGGTTGGCAACTTCACCAACTTGACGTCAACAATGTTTTTCTCCATGGGACATTAATGAGGAGATTTACATGTTGTCTCCACCAGGTCTTCGGCGACAGGGGGAGGAACACTTGTTTTTTCGGTTGCATAAGTCACTCTATGGCTTGAAACATGCTTCCAGGCAGTGGTTCTCAAAATTTACAAAAGTTATATGTTCAGCTGGTTTTGTGCAATCCAGGGTAGATTATTCTCTTTTTATTCGGTGGTGAGGCAAGTCATTTACCGCTATATTAATATATGTTTATGAGATTCTACTTACTGGCAATGATCCTGAGAGTATAGCTCATGTTAAGAAATTTTTGCATAACAAGTTTCGTCTCAAAGAACTTGGTAATTTAAAATATTTCCTTGGGATAGAGATTTCTACGTTTAGGAGAGGCATATTCATTTGCCAGCGTAAATATGCGTTGGAAATAATTAACGATGCAAGATTGATAGGTGCAGCTCCAGCTAATACTCCCATGGAGCGTGGTTTGAAGTTATCAGATAAGACTAAGCTTTTTAAAGATCCAGGGAAATATAGACGACTTGTTGGGAGGTTAATATACTTAACAGTTTCAAGACCAAATATTACCTATTCAGTGCATCTATTGAGCAAGTTCATGCATTAACCACGTAAGGCTCATTGGAAGGTAGTTTTGTGTGTGGTGCGTTATCTCAAGTCAACACCAGGTCAAGGGTTGTTTTTCTCTTCCAAGAGTGACTTGCGGCTGCGTGCTTTCTGTGATTTAGATTGGGCAGGATGCCCACTTACAAAAAGGTCCACCCCAGGGTCCTGTGTTTTCTTAAGGCTTTCTTTAATCTCATGGAGGTCAAAGCGTCAGAAAACGGTCTCACTCTCTTCAGTTGAAGCAGAGTATCGTCCAATGGCAGGGACTTCTTGTGAATTGACATGGTTGTGTTATTTTCTCAAGGATTAGGGAATTTTACATCATTAATCAGTTTTAGTTTATTGTGACAATAAGGTTGCATTACATAATGGAGCTAATCTGGTGTTCCATGAATGTCCAAGATATATAGAGATGGATTGTCACTACACCAGGGACAAGATTCAAGACGGATCAGTTGAGACGAGATTTGTGAGTTCAGGAAATCAGCTAGCCGATGTTCTAACTAAAGCCCTTGGGAAGGAAGACTTCATGCCTATGGTCCGCAAATTGGGAGTGCAAGATATCTACTCTCCAACTTGAGGGGGAGTGTTGGAAAGCAACAAATTAGCTCAATATTAGCTGTCCATAACTTATAGATTCTGAACATTCATGTACACCATCAATAGTATATTTTGTTTCCTTATTAGCTAGCTGTCTAATTGTATATATGATTGTCAGATCAATATAATTGACATCAATTCCATTCCTTTTTGATTCTCAATTTACTTCTAAATTGCTACTTGGATATAGAGCAGTTCCTACATCAGTCATCGGTGTAATGAGTTGTGAACAGATCTATTATTGTTGACAATTTAGTTCAAACAGTGTTTATTTTGTCTGAATATCGGATAGTTGTTTTTAGTTGTTTCAAAGGGTTACAGAACCATTATGAGCTTTAGGTTTGTCTGGTTAGAATTTTGTAGTCATTGTATGGTGCCTATGGATATTCCTATTCAGGTTGTTTCTAAAGGCACGATTCCTTACTACTCTCTCTCTCTCTCTCTCTCTCTCTCTTTCTCTCCAAGTACAACTCTGAACTCTACTGGTGATTTCTCCCTTCAAGTCCTATTTATCCATAGTAACACATCTGTGCCATCTTAGTTTGGCTTTGTGACAGATTTTGTACTTCAGTTTCCAATATATCTCCTATTTTCTCTTTGTTTTTGCGGTTACTGAGAATGAAATTTCGTCAAGGTGGATCATTTGTCAAATGACTATGGAACATTCTTTCAAGAAGAAGAGACAAATCAGGAAGAGATTGCAGCAATTAAGGATAAGATACAAACAATAGAGACCACTATAGTCGAGATGAAACACAATATGCAACAGCTCTATGAAGCTTTCCTTGGTAAGAATCCTGCTAAACCAATCACTTATCCTCTGACAGAGGCCTGGAAAACAGGTCCAAGCTCCAGTTCTGTTCTGCCATATGAATATGCATCGTTGCTGGGCCCCACTTCTCAAGGAACCAGGCCTGTTCTTCTCTCACAGCAGCACCAACCAGATTTTGTTCCAGACGTAAAGGTGAGCGTCAAACCTGGCTTGTTGTCTATGATAGTTTGTTCTAGTTGAGAGAAGGAAATTAAATTGGTCACAATAATCAATTTCTCTCGACTTTCCAGTATGGCCAAGCCCCAAGAAAAGATATAAATACCTCATAACTTTTCTATCCTTTCTAGGAACATGGTCAATCGTTATGAGTGTCTGCTTATGAAGTGCTTGTTTGCCCTTTTTTTTCTGTCTACCATTCATGTTTTTGTTTAAAAGAAGGGAAACAGAGCGTAAGAGTAGATAATTAAGTACAATATGATGGACTGTGGATAGAAGGGGGATCTGCAAGTTAAATCGCGATGCAACTTTTTCCCCATGCTAAATCTAGGCAACTATTGTGTGAAAACTGAAGCAGGGAGAAGGCATATTTCAAAAGATTTATTGTTGAGTGATTGTTCTATGTTAATTTGTCTTCTCATTAGCTGATCAAACTTATATTCATTTTCATTGTTATCAACCAATTTAATAATTTTTCCTATCTCATCCCTCTAGAATTCTCAGTATAGGAAAGACATAAGTTTGATCTTCTTTTTGTAGTTGACTTCACTTGACCTTTTCCCACAATTTTCTTCACCTCCATCAAGCCCTCTAATAATATCACCTTATTTATTTCTTTGATTTTTGGTACTGTCAATTTTTTTAATAGACCAAGGCTTTACTTCAGCAATACATGCAACAAAACATGCAGCTGCAACAGAACATGCAGCACAATGCAACTAATTTGTTGCCAACCCAGTGTCAGCAATCACAATGGCATCAAGCAAACCAGATGTTACAGTTACAGCGAATACACCCTTTACCATATTACAATATGGTACAACAAGATGCGTTCAGGCCTCAAGCATCAGGTCAAGCACTGGGCTACTTTCTGCAAAACCAGAATGCAATTGACCAGCAAAGACAGCTATTTGGATCAGAAGGAGCCCTTTTAGAGTCATCATCAGGTATGTTATCGCATTTTGCCATTCTTAGCCTTGTTTCAAGTATGTTTCTACAGTTTTGTGCTTCATTTAAAATAATAAAGGCTACATAAATTTTAAAGCTTGTACGAAATTTAGATCTGTATCATTTTCTCATTCTTAAGATCATAGTTGGTGTGTACAATGGCTCAATGAGTACTGATTCTTTTTACATTGTTTTATGTGCCGCAGTGAACATTACTTGCAATTTTCACTCGTTGTCTACTACTAACATGTGAAATTCTTAAATGCCAGGCTAGTGATTGCCTCGAATGCATCAAACAGTTGTTTTTCTTCATTTTCACTTCAGAATGTTGGGATTAAATGCTATTCTTCTGATTGGATGCTGCATTCAGTAGCAGTCTCTTGCTAATTTATTAATGTGTAAAAGGCATGCTGATCAATAGTATTTTGCCGGGAATTATTTTTCCATTGCATATGTCATATTAACTTTCTACTTCCTAAGGAAAATATGGTTAGCGATACATTCTATTCTTGGTAGATTATTTTAAGTTGAAGTGTACGGTGATCTAACCAGTTGAAAGGTGCAGCTTTGACCTTTTCCCTGGGTTTGAGCCTGATGACTATCGATATGGAAATATTATTTTCGATAGTTTATTTTGACTAGATGCTTGTTTGTACATTCTGCACCTTTGTTACACCTGAATCAGTAGACTCTTAACCTTTATTTGGTGGAATCGAAGGTTCAAGAATTAGTTTTATTCATCTGCCCTCCTAGATTGCCAACTCTAGGTGCCTTTTCTGGTGAGCTAACTAAAAATTGGTTTCAACTTGCTCATCATCTAGAGAATCTAGGGGTTTTCTTACATTTTCAACCGGTAGAAGTAGATTTTATTTAACTTCTATGCAAGCCATCTTACAGGATTGTGGTAATAATGTAATGTGTTAGGGTTAACAATCGATTTAACACACACACACAAGATGCACGAAAAATAAAGAAACAACACAAAGATATTACGTGGTTCACACAATCACGATGATTGTGCTACTCCACGGCGAAAAGAGAGAGAGAGATATTTTATTAATTTGCTGCTGCCTTTTTTTTTCACAAGAGACGGAGAGAAGGTATTTATACAAGTACTCTTGACCCCATTATGCGTAGCGGCTTCAAGGTCGAAGGGTGATCGGTCTCCACAACATAACACTAAATAGGGTCATGGCGATACCGTTTGAGTTCCGGCCCGTATGTTATTGCATTTACATATAATGCAAGAAATAATAATTAAATTAGCACGTGATGTGAATATGTGATTTGATTTTTGCCTGCTCAGTCCTAGATGTCGGTAAATAGTCATGCATAGAAGGGTCTGCAGCTGCTTCTGTGACACTTCGGTGTCTAGACGGTAGTCTCTCCTGTTTCGAGACGTTAAGTCTCTCCTGTTTGGAGACGATAGTCTCTCCTGTTTGATACCAATGGTACCTCCTGATTTTAGACTCGTTATTACTTCTGTCGAAGGATTAGCAAGCTTGTTTTCTATTTTCTGAATATGAATGAATTTGAAATGTGTTTTTCAACACTCCGGATTTACGATTTCTGATTTCTGATCTGTATGAATTTTGTTCCGCATATGTATAGTTTTGCTTTTGCTTTATTTTGTACTTGGTTATGTGTTATTTTCCCACAAAGCTTTGTAAGCTTAGCACGATGGTTTGTTACTCCGTGTAGGTCAAAGAGCTAAGGAACCGCAACAGGGACAAATTAATCTGCAAAGGCCAAGAGATTTGTTTTAGAAAGTCACCAATGTAAACAACTTTAGTACAACTTTTGTACAACTTTTGTAAAGGCCCAAAAAGGGGCTTTCTTTTTGTAAGCAATGTACTACTATTGTTATGAAACGAATGAGAATTTTGCTAGTTGTTTTGTTTACCCAACGAATGTGTGATAAGAGATTTTATTTGTTCTTATTTTTGTCTGTCAGTAGGTAAAACTACTATAACGTTCCAGTATCCTTTCAGAGGGCATTGGGGCGTTACAAGTACATTGTTCCAATTGTGAAAGATCCACTGAAATTACTTGTTCTTTTTCATACTCACTTGAGCTACCTTTTTCTCATTCTCCTTCAATTTGGCTGGTTCATACCCTTCTTTAACGAGCTCCCGTAGATCTTGCGACTTAAACAACGTCCTCATCTTCATGCTCCAGAATTTATACTTGTCACTGGTAAAGATTGGGATAAGTGGCTGATGGGATTAAATTATCTTATATTTTCTTATGAATTTTATTGTGATTTTAATCTTAATTTAATATTTAAATGCTTAATTTGTGTTCGTTTTATATTTATACACAGATTTCAGGTTTAAACACAAATATAAATTAAAAAGAAAAAAAATTGGACAAAGTTTGAAAAAAAAAACAAAGGAACAAAGTTATGTGGTAAATATGCAAATACAAGCTTAATGAAGCTAGGAAAAAAAGGCTTTACGAGGCGTGTTCAGACAACAATCAGCCTAGGCATTCAAGGGATCAACAAGTTCCTGGAGAGAGGGCGCTACCACACCATCAATACGCTGCCGCATATGCCTTCAGCCCAACACAAAGCAGTGAACAGTTAACCTAACAATATATTGGGCAAATAATTAGTCAAATCAATGAACAGTTCAAAAAAACTGTGAGAAAGAGTGGACTAAGGAGTGCGGGTGAGTTGCGGGCGCTGGGCGCTGCCAAGGCATGCTGCACACCAGAGTTGTTGCCGAGGCTGGCTACGTGCATGTGAGAGTTGCTGCCGAGGCTGGCTATGTGTGTGCGAGAGTTGCTGCCGAGGCGGGGCTAACATCCCAACGCCGGTTCAATAGGAATATCAATGCCAAGTCACGGTTAAACAAATTTTTATTGTTTTGTTGTTTCTTTCTCTAATTAGAAATTGATTATGTTATCTTGTGTGGATTGATTGTGTATTTGAATGATGATAATTTTAATACTCTATTAAACTGTTTTTCATGAAAACTCATTGCTAGAATCGAATGTAATACGTAATCGTTGTATTTTCGATTCATGTGTAGCAACTAATGGTTCTGAATCATTAGAGATAACATAACTTAGGTTAAATATTCTGAGCTTGTGAGATTATTACCTAGATTGGTCTGATTTTTTGATTCGTAAGGCGGTTGTCCGGATAAACTTAGAGAGCTTATTCTAGGTTTCTTGATAGCTAGGGTTAATTAACGAGCGCTTCGTAATTAACTAGGACCTAAGGAAAATTTGGAATTAACAGAGCTTGTT
>JANIMX020141776.1:0-11494 GCA_024582655.2 Erythroxylum kunthianum | reverse complement strand
AGTCATTAAGGAAAAGTCCCGAAACCATTTATTTGCAACCATTTTAGTGGGAGGGACACCCACAAGACATATGAAGATTTAAGTCCCTTTCTTTGTAAAATCTTCTGTCATGATCGTGACAGAGAACATTTGAAAACAAGTTGCACGATCATGACAGAGAGCTCTGGCCATTCCAACTTCTTCTTTTATACTAATTACTTATTCATTTTCACCAATATGCAATCCAATCCATCTTCAACCACAATGTAGGAGACTTTTTCTCCAATCTTACCAATATTTCACAATTTACTCAATTTACTAACATTACCATTTTCTTTACTTTAAACACTCCACATTCTTACCAATCCTTGTATTCTCCATTTAACCCTAATTTCACCATTTTCCATATAATCACCTTACTAATTTAATCATGAAAACACCATGGCTATTTTCTTCCATTCATCACATTTAACTTATCAATATAAGTTATACTACCATCATACTCCAAATCCCATTTCTTTTCTCACATTTTAAACATAACCATTACTCACCATTCTCCATTTTCCACCATTTTACCAAAACATTAACCCATCTTCTTCTACCATTTCGACACCTTCCATTAAAAATCAACCTTTCACTCAACTTCAACATATCAAACAACTAACTACACCAATCATACTCATATATGAAAATTACTTGAAAGGGGAAGAGAAAGGAGCTTCTTCGTACCTTAATACTCCTTCAAATCTTTGTTTTGTAGATGTTGGAAGATGTCTTCTTTACTAGGTTTTCATGAAAACTATCTTAAGAAATGTGTAGAGGAGCTTTAATGATGTTAGAAAGTCGAAGAAAAATGAGGCTCTACCTATCTTTCACCGCCTACGAAAATGGAAGAAGAGGAGAGAAGATGAAGACCTAATTTTTGGAGAACATGGAGACCATTCACGATGGAAGATTCTTGTCTTTAATTTTTGCTTTTATACTTGCCATACCATCTTCATTTAACCATTTTAACCTAGCCCATTTAATGTAACCTTAGTCATTTAATGTCTTGTTTTATTCCTTAGTTTAAAGATCACTCATTTTTCCTTTCTTCTACACCACACATATTTATACATGTCCAATAATACCAAAATAATACATACATTATACCAAAATACTTATACAAGTATGTATTGAGATGGTATAATGTTATTCGTATAGGTCCCGCTAAGTTCCGAAATTCTAAAAATTATTAATTCATTAAATCAACTATTCTGATGTTACATAATCATCGAAATATATTGAAACTTAATCGGGATCCATTTTGGTCACTTTTTCCCAAAATATGTAAAATTACCAAAAAAATATTTTTTTGTCCATTTTCACCGATTCGTCATTTAACGACTTTAGGGTTTACCCGGACATATTATTCACCTACAGCTTACTACTTATCACTCAACATCGGGATACTTCACATCTTTATTCATGTGTTCGGAATTAAGAGGTTCGGGGTTTTACAACTAAAGTGTCATTTCTCCTTGACGATGAATTTTTCAAGTCAATACTAATCGAGAACAACAGAACATTCTCCCTAATTACTTTAGCGTTATGAATCATTTATTGATCACTCAAATACCTCCATATCGTTCATGCTACATCCAATGACAATAGATTGAGCTATCTTTGACTAAAACAAGTCATAAGTAGTATCAAAATATAGCAATCCCTATATAAGATAACTTTGAAGATCCTAAGATAAAGGATCACTTATACAATCATCACAATGAGAATTTTCATAAACATATAAGTAATGTTCCAAATGGATTTCTCATAAGAGGTCAGTTCAATGAACTAGTTCTTTAACAATCACCCACACGTGTGCTTGGTCATTATTAGATTTTACCGCTTATTATTAAGATGTCTTCAATTAAAGTTATTCTTAGTTTAACAGGCAGTCTTAATTTTGAGGTTAAACAGTTGGATATGAAAGTTACTTTTCTCTATAGTAATTTAAAAGAGGAGATTTATATGGAGGAGCCAAAGGGTTTTGTGGTGAAGGGTAAGGAGAAATATGTTTATAAGCTAAAAAAATATGTATGGTTAAAACAAGCTCCAAGATAATGTACAAGTAGTTTGAGTTAGTTATGATCTAGTAAGGATACAAGAAGACTACTTTTGATCACTATGTATTTGTTTAGAAATTTTCTGATAATGACTTCATCATTTTGTTGCTTTATACTGATAACATGTTGATTGTTAGTCATAATGCTTCTAGAATTGACAAGTTAAAAAAGGAGTTTAGTAAGTCTTTTAAAATGAAGGACTTAGGACCAACAAGACAAATTCTTGACATGATTCGTGATAGAGAAGCAAAGAAATTTTGGTTATCTCAAGAAAAGAACTTGAGAGGGTACTTTAGCATTTTTGCATAATTAGAGCTAAAAATGTTAAGCAGATCTCTTGCTACTCAATTTAGGCTTAGCACTAGATAGTCTCCATTTAGTGTGAAAGAGAAAGAAGACATGAATAATATTCTTTATGCATTTACAATAAGAAATTTCATGTATGCAATGGTTTACATAAGACCTAATATTGCTCATGCAGTTATTATAGTTAGTTGTTGTCTCTCCAATCCAGGTAATGAGATTTAGAATAATGTAAAGTGGATTATAAGATATCTTTGAAGCACTTACAATTTGAAATTGTGTTTTGGAGTAGTAAATCCTATTCTTTTTTGGTACATTTGTTCAGGGTAGGTGATGTTGACTTAGGAAAGTTAACTTCATACTAATTCATTTATGAATAATTTGAAAACCTTTTTAAAACCAATTTGCATGATTTCCTACGTTCATGAACTTAATTAATTAAAAATTCTTTGAGTCAGTAATCCAACATTTTTTAGATATCAGTTAGAAGAAGTGATTCTGACTGCTTAATGTAATTTTACCTTTCCAGAATTTCATTTCTTTATAAAATGTTGCAGTTTGAGATGGAGAAATTTTTACTGAATCAACTCTTTAATTCATTCCACTCCATCTTTTCATTGAAATCTTCATTCGTTGGTATCCCTTGAGGAATGAGAAAATGCTTTATGTATTATGTCTATTTACGTTACATGTACAGATATCTATATATATATATATGGGCTTCGAAACATGCAAATTGAAGCGAGATGGAGAAGCACCGCCGACGACATTGACTTATACGACGTAAATTAATTAACAGAAAACATACGCCGATTATTTGGAATATACGTCGCCGGCGTCAATGCTAAAAAGTCGGCGTAAATTAATTAATTGAGGAGATACGTCACCAGTTTTGAGCCAGCGTACTCTGTCTTCGTATTTAAAGAACTCATTAGGTCGTTTACGAAAACACTGGGACGCCGACTTCTTGACTCTTCGTTCTGAGTTTTAAGCCGCGGAGAACCAGAGGGAGAACGGAGGCTGGAGAAGAGAATAATAGGCAACTCCTTTCATCTTGAACCATCTAACCAGACTCTCAGAGGTGCAAGACAGATTTGGGAATCACTCTTGGAGGCTCTAAACATCATCAACTTTCTCTTCTCTCCTACCTTAGTTATCGGTTTGGATGTTATTATGTGATTATTCCGGTTTAATCTCCATGTCTGAGTAGTTCCTTTTTGTTTCTAGGATTGGACAAAGGCCTTTGATACGATGACGATTATTAGTTGACGTTGTTAATTCTTTTTATTAATTTTGAAGTTCTTTGATTCAATTCCTATCGTGCTCATTCATATGGATTTGTTGGCCATATATCTACATGTTATAGATATTTAGGGACAGAATGAGAGGTGAACTTAGGTATTGGATCTATAGGAATTGAACTTGAGGTCTAAATCACGAGAGTAGGTTTTGCCTTTCGAGGACCTAATGAATTACCACACAGCGTAAAGGGTTCAATTTAAATTCAATTACCACGAGAGTAGGAGTTGGTTTAATTGGGCACAGTTTATGTATCTTGAGAGAAAACGTTATCTAATTTAGGGTAATTCACCTTCAATTGAATTTTGACTTTAATAAGAAGGATCGTCAATTAGGAATTATTTAGTATCATTGTGGTTACCCATAATCCTATAACTTTCTTAACATTCGAAAATCTCCTTTTCTCTCGATTTGTTATTTGTTCTTAGATTTCACTTTCGATATTTCATAATCAATTTCTTGTTACTACATTCACGCCAATTCATTAAATCCATTCCTTCTTATTTAAATTAATTAAATTTTAATATTAATTAGTATTCAGAACATAGTCCCTATGGACTTGATATTTTATTACTTGACGACTAAACTGTACACTTGCATAATTATACGTATCACAACACAACCATGTCACCCTAAGCATGCTGACACCTCCTTCACACGGGCAGTGACACACGCCTCTGTCAGGGTCGCGTCCAGTGACACGCCTGTGTCATACTAGGCGGGTCAATGGAAAAACACCAAAAGTAACATTTCCTCCCGCGATCTCATCGCAATCTGACCCAAATAATTTCTCTCATATTATTGATACCTATCCACAACCATTTTAATCATTCCCCGCATCTCCTATATGTGTGACCCATTAGGTTTCCAGTTATATTTGCCACTTGAATTAAAACTTAATTCAAGAAAGTCATGAGCGGTATCTAGCAACAAATCATGACCTTAATTGACTGAAAAGTCAGTGGTTTGACTATGAACCCTTCCAAAGATAATTACTGTGCAATTAATCCTTTCACCATCCTATACCCCACTTGGTTCAGAGTTTGCTCAATGTGTCAACTCCCACTAGATTGACTACGTCACATCTAACCTAAGTGATATTAGATCTTATCTTTGAGGCTCATTACTCTATTAGATATGTCACTAAATATCATCTTCTAGACATTTCCACTCTATCCAGAGATTCCCGAATAATGACCCCGACAGGAGGTCGTGGGTATCTACTCCTTCTATCAAGAGTGGTGAATCCTTTATTGGCTACTTAATTACCTTTCAATTCCTTAAGTTGTACCCAATCATTACCCTATGAGGGACCTCATCGAGGCAACAAGGAATGCAATAAAAGTACATAATTAGTATTTAAGATATCTTAGAGCACCTTAAGTCTAAGGATACTTTCACCATTGCTATGATGACATTATCATTGACATTTGAATAGATCATCCATATGATTATCTCATAGCAGGTCATCTAATGTACTTGAATACTCTTAGCAAGCATCCACATGTTAACTCTAAACATCTCATGCTTACAGCTTATGAGATCTATTGCTTAATCCAATCAAGTAGTATAACATGTGCTAGAGAGAGATATCGGTGAGAGTTCTTAAGTTACGTTGAGTGCCTACTAGATTGCTTAAAAATTTAGATAACGCTGAGTTTAGTAGTAGATTAAGAGATTGCTAACTAACTTTCTTATTATTCGGGATTATTTGGTTAGAAATCAATAGAGGAATAACCAATACCTTTGGATGTCTAGGGCCAAGCATTAATCATTCAACTAAGCAATTGAAATAAAAGTAGGAAAGGAATGAAACCCTAATGTCATAAAATTTCCATTCATATCAATTATTACTCCCAGTGTTGTTAAGTTTGTAAGTATCTTTTAAGTTGTAATTATATTCATTTCCATTTCTTTGTTCCTTGGACAAATTCAATTCAAAGTCTAAGGTGACTATCCAATCCTCGTGGGATCAATGTCAAGTCATACTATAATCACGACCTATGTGCTTGCAGTCACTTGGAAAACAAGTAGGGTTAGAAAGTGACCCATCAAGAGCCCTTTGGCTTAATATATTTTAATTTTTTTCAAAAAACAAATATAGGGCATTACCTATTTTAAAGAGTTTACTTTCATTCTTTTCCCTAAGGTTTTAGATGTTTCCATTAATATAAAGTAAGGATCTCCATTTGTCTAGTCCGCCTTTTTTTATTAAGCTTTAAAAATTTTAATCTTTTAAGAATGACCTTATTCTTGCCTATTTCCACACAAATTCTAGCAAATCCAATTCTCCTTAACTTTTTTGTATGCATCAAAACATATAATTTTTCTAAGGCACTAGGTAGATAGATTAGATCGTTTGTATTTCAATACTTTAAAGGAGTGTTTGAAAGTTAAATACATAATGAAATGGTTTGTTTCACATTTCTATCAAGAGATTACACTAGATTCTATCTTTGTATGAGCAATGGTTTTCTTGCTACATGCTATTGACAAAGCTCAATAACTCTTTGAAAAGAAGCTTCTTATTTTAACTAAAAAAAACTCTTCTTAATTTATGTAGGTCTTTTCTAGTCCCATTTTCTTTAGGTTCTTTGGCCCATTACTCCATTTAAGGGAAGGATGGATGTTTTTTCTATGAAATAACCAATCAAAGAAGTAGATCGTTTTTTAGGCACTTGTAACATTTTCTTTTGGAGTTAAAACTTACTTATCATCAAAGAAAGTATGAGGATAGAAGGTGAGTTTCTCTTGTTTGCTAGCATCACCAACAATTTCACTCTAGGTTTTTCCAGTGGATCTATAAGTGATGATTGAGGTTATTTTGCTTTTGACAAAAAAAGGAAATTCTTCAGTTCTTCCATCAACTCTATTTTAGAGAATTGGTTCAAACATGAAAAGTTGGAAATTAAGTTGGAGATGTGGTAGTTGAGAGGTAAATGGTAGCAGCACTATGAAGAGATGAGTTCGTGGTTCCCAAAGGAGAGAAAGAGAGAGAGAGAGAGAGAGAAAAGGAAACAAGGAGTTTGGGAACTGACTGGTTTGACAATAATGGTTAAGGGAGGGGGTTTTGGTTAGAGCTAGAGAAACCAATTGAATGGAAGAGAAATCAGTTTTAACCATAGATAGTAATTAATGTTTAACTTTCTTGGGGGTTGATCCGCTCTGAAACGTACTACTAAAACTAATGTGAATGCTCCAGCAAGTGCACTAGGTCGAAATCAAGTAATATAGAGAAGTTGAGTGTCAGTCCCACGAGGATTGAATAGAGTACTACACCTACACTAACTTTGATTAATATCTAGTCAGTTGAAAATAAGAATTGTCACTTAACTAAATTGAAAAGAACTAAATTAAATCTATAACAGAAAAAAATAAAGAATGTCATGAAAATTTAATGAACTAAGAAAGTGGGGACTTAGAATCCACCCTAGTTATGCTAATCAAATTATTGTCATGTTATTGAATTAATAAATATGTGATTATCCTAATAAGTTATCAATTCTTTCAACTAAAGTCTTTAACCCATAATTAATTAGTCAGCTCCCACATCTCTAATTAACAGTGGACTCTAAATTGTTCTCATACACCTCCCGATGCTATGATCACCTAATGTTCTAAATCAATTATCCCTAATCCTTTAGTGAATAATTATTGCATTAATCCCTGGATAATCTCTAATTAAACTAATTATCGCAACTCTCGGATTGATTAATTAGTCTAATTATGAATTCCTAACAAAACTATATACAATCCAGTGTTTCTAACAATTTTAATCAATTAACTTCACAATTGAAATTATAGGAATTACAATTAAAATAAATCACATACCCATTAATATTATAACATGACAACTATTATCATCTTAGCATTTTAGGGCTTCATCATAGTCCCACATAAGAAAATTAGCTAGACATGGAATTAAAATTTAACATGTAATTAATAAAATTTAACATAAAATAAATCATAATTAAATTAAATAATAAAAAATAAACAGTGAATAAATCAAAAATAATGAATTAGAGAATAAATAAATAACACTGGAATTAAATCATGCATCAATAATAACAATTAATAGTAAAAAATAAATTAGAAAATCAAACGATAATTTGAAAAGAACAAGAAAATTACTGTAACAACGTTTCTTGAATTTGATGAAGAACTACGGTAATGAAAACATAAGTACGTTTCTGGAAATTAAATAACAGTAAAGCAGAAAGATGATGAACATATTTTGTGATTGAATAATAATAAAAACTAACGATAATAATGATTCTATAAAAACAAAGAAAGTTTATGTATTATAAATCATAAACGAAGAATCACTGTCTATAACAAATTGATAAAAATAATTGAACATTGAAATCTAAGATGAATTGAAGAACAATCAAGGAAAACTGAAGAAAAACTTAAGACAATCGTTTGGCGGCTAAAACTTGAGAGAAAAGCTAAAAAATCTGAAATTAAAACCTAAGAAAGACTAATAAATCTGACTAACCTCTTAACCTGACTAACCTAATTGTCTATTTATACAAAACTAATGAATGTCGGCTTCCCTTAATTGTACGCCGGCGGCGTATCTGTTATAATATTGTCTTTATGCCGGTGCGACGCCGGCGACATATCTCTAAATTTGTCGACATATGTCATAAAAACAATTGATGCGCCGTCTCAACGCCGGCGGCATAGGATGAAAGGCTACCGGTGTACATGCTATCAAAGCCGGCGGTGTAGGGTTTCTACTATGCTCCAATCTTGATCTAATTTTTTCCAATTGATCCATATTTCTTCTCTAATTCATCCAATTCCTGAAATATAAAATGGAGTAGAATTAAATACCAATTCTACATTATTTTTATTCAATAATAACAATTTAATTTAAATCATGTACTGAAATCTGTATAAATTGAGCCTTTATCAACATCCTCACACTTGAACTTTTGCTTGTCCTCAATCAAAATAAATCAAACAATTTGTTTAAGCTAAGTGTCAATTCTTTTTATTAATCATCATTGGTGCCCAATTTTCTAAAAATATTGGAAATGTGTAACTAGAAAACTTCAGCCAGAATTAAGTGTTTAATCTAAGAAGGATAAATTGTGAACCTAGTGTTTAACATAAGAACTATTTACTCAAATGTAAATTCTCAGTCCAGTAAGGTAAAACACGCATTTAAGCTTCAATGGTAATTTAGCAAGTATATGCTTTTTCTAATCACTTATTTGAACAAATTAACACCCAATGAAAGCATATGGTATCCACTATTTTCCTAGATTTTTTCCTTTTTTATTTTGATTTTATTTTTCAATTAATTCATTTTTCTTTTTTCTTGTTATAATGAGTTCACTGAGTCGACACATCCCAGACTCATCACCCAGGTGACCAAGTCTTTAGTGGACCCCTACGAACTCTCACTCTCTCTAACATGCTATTTTTTTCTTTTCCGCACCTTAGGTTCTTAGTGAGTTCATTGAGTCGGTACATCTCGAGTTTTTTACCCAAGTGACCAGGTTTAAAGAAATCCCTACAGACTCTTGCTCACTCTAACATTGTATTATAAAGGATCACTAAGTAAAAAGTTTATTTTACCTCTTTCACTAAGTGTTAAAAAAGTCCTCCAAAGCAACTTAAAAGAACATATACTAACTAAATTCTCTTAGAAGTAGACCTGATTGTTTTACATTTACGGACTTGACATACTCTCAAACTTAAAATTCAAAAGCTAAATATAAGGTAAATTTATTCTTAAAGATTTCACTACTTCATTTCAACCAAGTATACTAGTCACAATAGTATATGAGTAAGGCACCTCAGTAAATCATTGTTTTTCAGATTGCATGAAAATTTTGCAAAAAATTTAAGGACAATTGAAGTTCATAAAAAAAAATTAGGCATTACTATATTTATTTCAAAATTAATTTCTTTATTCCCTTCCTCACACTTAAATTGAACAGTGTCCTCACTGTTCCCAAGTCAGCCAATTGAAAGCTAGATTTTATTGTTGCACAGAATCATAAAGAAAGCCAGACAAACAGAAATAACAAAACATAGATCATCACTTCATTAGTGAAAAGTCTAGAATCAGTGTCTACACAAAGTGAGATCTAAATAAAAGAAAAAATAATAATAACAGGAGCAAAATAAAAGTAGATTGAACAAAAGAAAACATGCCAACAGGAGCTTCAGTCCTCTCGCTCTGAACTACTTATGTCATCTCCATATTCTTCTTCAACTGAGGTGTCGTAGTAGAATTCTTCTGCATCTTCTGGATGGAAACAAGAAATAGTAGACTTGAGCATCTTAAACATGGTGGTCCTAAACTTCTTATTCTTCTTGTGCTCGTGGTGGACCGCCTTCCTCATCTTCTTTACTTCTCTCTGAAGATCATGAACGTCATCCCTCTTTGCTCCAATCGAACTCTCAAGAGGATGAAGTTAAGAAGTTGAAGCTCTTTCAGTAGGGGGATATCAGTATTGTCCTCCAGCTCATCTACTCTGGATGGACTCGGTACTTTAGCCAGTACCCAACTCCGAAATGGTCTAGAAGATACTGCCTTACAAGGTATCACCTCATCATCTTCTGCTTTGTAGTGGAGTGATCCCCAATCTTTTCAGCAATGGGGTGATGTAACCGCCACAGACAATAATCTTCGTTCTTGTATCCTCTAGTTGTCTACTGATCAGGTTGGCTACCTTTACTCCCAAATCTATCTCATAACCCGATATCAAATTATAGAAGTAGAGCATGTCAAAACTGGTCACCTTACTGTGATTGGTCTTCCGATAGCTAATTGTGTGGGCTAAGATATGATGGAGTAGCTTATGCTCCATAGCAGTGAAGGAAAATGCCAGGGACTTGGAAAGGACAAAGATGGTTGAGCTGGGTTGAATCAGCTGGTACCAGTAAATGTCAACATTCATATTAGCAGGCCAAGATGTTGGTAGGTTAGTAGTAGGCTCTTCACCGTCATAAAATCCCAAGAGGACCCCAATCGTCATGGTTTCTAACTCATGTATCTCGCCATTTATCTGGAAGGTCATGACGTTCAATTCATTCACTTGCTTGAACTGCACAGTGGAGAGAAACTCAATGGTGATATTTTTATAGGTGGGTTCATTGATGGCAAACAACTTGAACCACGCCTTATCCTGAACGAGCTCCTAGATCCCTATCTCCATCCCATACTCTCGTACGAGTCCCCAATTCGTATATTGGTGATTGATAAATGTCATCTTTTCTAACTTCCTTTTTCTCTCTATAGCATAGTCTTGGGTAGAAAGAAGATTGATCGCCTGAACGCCTGAGGAAAACTCTATAGTGTGTTGGTCAATGTCCATTCGTAGTGGAAGTTTGATCGGAGGCCTTCCTAGACAATTAAATACGTCAATTTTAACGAAATCAATGCTATATGCAAAGCTCATAAACCCAATCATATGGTTCCTCATATGCACTTTGGATAGAGTGATGCGGTGGAGGCTCAAAAATTAAAATTGACTACATCAAATTGCTCGGAATATAGTCAATGTAGCAATATGCATCAAAGCCCCAAATTTAATTGACATTTGGACACTCAATTTCGGCTAAACGCCAATTTCTACATACATGGACCATTTGATTCAATTGAACATAATCTCATCAAAAATTCACATGCATAAAGAAATGTAGATAACCCTTTGCATAAATCCATCACCCATTCGATCTCCATTATGATAGAATCTCTACTGATTAATAACAACTCCATTTTCGATATTCCCACAAGATAAAACACTAAGTTTAATGGATGGGCAACCATGGAAGAAGAAGAGTGG
>JANIMX020139792.1:0-11523 GCA_024582655.2 Erythroxylum kunthianum | reverse complement strand
GTAAATGGAAATAAGGGAGGAGAAATATATGTATTATAAATTAGAAGATAATAAATTTGTTGGATTTTATGAAGAAAAAGAAAAAGATGGAACATTTGTAGAAATAAGTCTTGAAGATTGGCAAGCATTACTAAACAAGCAATCAGAAGGAGAAGTTATATATTATAACGCTAAAAGTAAGAAACTAGAAACTATTTTATTAGGTCAGTTTGAAGAATTAAATGGAACTGTAGTTAGTACTAATATTGAATTACTTAAACAATCAATATTATCAGAATTATCAGAACTTAAAACAGAATTTGCAACAAAAGAGTTTATATTTAATGAAAAATATTTACAAAAAAATAGAGATGTAGATAAAGCAAATCTTACATCTATTGTTGTTATGTTAAATACAACTAAACAAACTGTATTTAAGAATTGGAAATTTAAAGACTTAAATGGTTCTGATGTATATGTAGATTTGTCTATTGTAGATATGTTGAATATGGCAAATATAATGCAAACTCAAACAACAAATACGTTAATTGCTGAAAGTAAGCTAATTAAAAAGTTAGAAACATTATCTGTTGAAGAGTTAAAGATATTTGATGCTAGAAAAGAATTTGAATCAATTGTAGGTGCATAATATGAAAATACATTTTTATAAGGCAAGAGAAGGAAAAATAGGTGACAAAGTTGTTGGTCTTGTTTCTGTATTTTCGCATGTAGAGTTAGAAATTAACGGAGTCTGTTACTCATCATCTAATAGAGATTATGGAGTTAGGAGTAAGATAATTGATACATCGAATAAACAAAAATGGGTATCATTTGATTTAAAGAAAGACATTGATATAAATAATTGTCTTTCATATTTTGAAAGTGTCAAGGGTCAAAAATATGATTGGCTAAATATATTTTTTAGTCAGATATTTAAATTAAATATACAAAGTAATAATAAGCAAATATGTTCTGAATTTGTAGGTAATTGTTTAGGATTAGAAGATTCTTATAAATATAGTCCAGAATCTTTATTTTACAAATTAAAAGAATTGAATTATATATAAGGAGGGAATAAAATGGAAATAATAATAAGAAATGATAAAGTTTTAATAGATGGAGTTGAATATATAAAAAGTCAATCATTTAATAATAATACATCAGAGGATGTTTTTAATAAGATATTTGAATATATTTTATCCGTTGAGGGTGGATATTCAAACGATAAGGCAGACAAAGGTGGCAAAACTAAATATGGGATAATTGAAGTTGAGGCTAGAAAATACGGCTATAAAGGTGATATGAAAGACCTTACAAAAGATATTGCCGAAGATATTTATAAAAATAAATACTACCTATCAAATAATTTAGATAAAATAAAAGATAAAAGGGTGGCACTATCTATCGCAGACTGGACAATAAATAGTGGAAATTGGGGAACTAAAAAGGCACAGCAAACAGTCAACATTTTAAAAGGTGATGTTTTAGTTGTTGATGGAGTACTAGGAGAAAAGAGCATACAAGCAATTAATTCAATTAATCCCGAAATGTTCTTAACTCAATATCACGAATTGCAAAGAAAATTCTACCAAGCAATAGTTGACCACAATGCAAGCCAAATCGTGTTCCTAAAAGGTTGGTTGAATAGAGTAGCAAGAAAAGAAGAATACATAAAGAATATGGAGGCTTAATTATGAATATCGAATTTACTCAACAAGTTTTAGGAGCAGTAGTAACTTTGTCATCTATAATAATCGGAATAGTTAAACAACAATCAATATCAACTATTGAGAAAAATGCAGTTGAGGTTATAAAGTTTGTCGATAGGCACTATGCAGATAAAGATAGTGAAGTAAAGAAATTGAGGTTTATTTATACAGTTAGAAATATGATAATTAATAGAGTACCGAAAGGCTTTAAATGGCTTGTAAAATATGCTATATCAGACAAGAACATTGAGAAATTACTTAACTTATATTTTACTAACTACAAAACACAAACTAAAGTAAGTGAAACAATAGAAAATACTCAATCTTTGTTATCTAATTCGAATAGTTTAACGGGTACTGATACAAATATACCAAATTATGATTTTGAAACGTTAGAGGGCAAATCTAAAGGAAACTTTTATAGTGAAGTTGATTATAGTGACAATCTAAAAAGTGACAAAGAAATTTTAGCAAAAATGGGGATTAATTATAATTTTTAGAAAGGAGGTGTGTAATTGGATATAACAACAGTTTATGGGAAAATTGTAGGTGAGTTAAAATGAACTTCTTAGAACTTATGAAAGCAATAGTTGAGGCTGGAGTATTAGTAGTTATAGCAACTATATTTCTACTACAGCAGTCTAAACTATTCGCAAAACAAGAGCAAGTAATTGAAGTACTTGCAAAGTTAGAAAGAAACTTAAACAATGACATACTCAAGGGTAAAGCTCTTGAGCAGTGTTTACTCTTAAAGGTACAAGAAATGCGGTGGGGTATTCAAAAGAAGCTTATAAACTATATTGAAAGAAACCACTTACAGAAAAATTGGGATATTATAACCAGGGAGATTGATACATATTTCGACTCTAAGTTTTTTCAATTTGATGCTGATATGAGAGATATTATGGAGGTTACAACTTTCAAGGTTGTAAATCAAGTAGTACACGTAGAATTTAGTGAAGTGAAACACTTACTTATTAGTTTGTTGGATGAACTTAGGCTCGAGGGTGCTGAGAATAAAGAGCTTTATGCTACAGCTTCTAGGGCTGTGGCTGAGCATATGAATAATATTGAGAATGTTATCAAGGCTAGAATTAAAGAGGTGATTTAGGCAGTTTAAGTACTGCCTTTTTTATTTATTTAAAAATAATTCTTGACATTCATTTTAGTCTATGGTAGACTACTTGTATCTTAAAGAAAAGGAGGAAACATAATGACTGAACAAGACTACAAAAAACTTACTGCGGAGATTACAACTTTAAATCAAAAGATTGAAGTTCTTAACAGTAAATCTGAAATGGTGAATAGCCAAAGGAAAAAAATATTGGTGGAACTAGGGTTACCTGCAGACATAAGCGAGAAAGACTTAAACTCACTTATAGAGAAAGAGAAAGTAAAAGCTGAGAAAGCATATAATGAAATGCTTGAAGCTAGGAAAGACAGAGAGGAGCAAGTTAAGTTGTTAGAGGAGGCTATTAATGAGTATGAGTCTTAATGCTTACAGACAACAGTTAGCCATGTTTCAGAAAGACAATAAAAATACTTTGAGTAGTATTCTTGTCGAAGAAGAGATAATGCTTGTTTTAAAAGAAGTAAGTCAAAAACAGAAAAACAATACCCTAACCTTTTTGAATGGGTTTGTTTCTAATATTCTGTCGAAGATTTACGATAAGGAGCAAACTTTTACTATTAGATTGGATGAACAGAAGTCTACAGTAAAAGTAAAATTTTATGTTACAGAAGATAATATTGAGATTGAAGTAAAGAGACCTTTCGTAGGAAAAGGTGGGGGAAAATTATCAGTAATATCCCTTGCCTTAAAACTTGCTCTTATGCAAGTTAAAGGAATTAAGGGGAGTATATTTTTGGATGAGGCTACTAAAATGGTAGATAATTCAGCTCTTAAATCTCTCAATACTTTTTTGGAGGAATATGCTAGGGAGACTAATAATCAAATATTTTTGATTTCCCACCAAGAAACTCCTGCGGAAGTCACACAGATTAAACTTAAAAAGGTTGGGGGTGAAACTTCGTATGAAGTATAATTTATGAAATTACTATTATTAGGAGACCTACATTTCTCATTAAAAAGCTCTAGCTCTAGGGTAGACAACATAGTTGAGGAGTTCTTGTATCGTTTTAAGGACTTACAAGATAAAATCGCTAAGAATGGAATTATGGCGGTTATATGCACTGGTGATATTTTTAATACACCTTACCAGAGCCCAGAAACTATAATTATGTTGTCAAAAGAGATTGAAAGTCTTGGAATACCTTTTATTACTGCTATTGGTAATCATGATGAAATTGGGTACAGATTAGAAAATTGGGATAGCCAAACTAGTCTTGGTCTACTGAAAAAGATTACTAAGAATTTACATATTTCAGATATATACTTAGGTGAAGACTTTACAGCTTCTTTTCAACATTTTATTCCCGAAGTTGACACAGAAACAAACGGAAAATATTTATCTTATTATTCAGAAAGCAAGCTAAACAACTACTTAATTCACGTTGTGCACGGCTATATGGTTTCTGGAAAGTTACCTTTCCACGTGGTAAATCCCAGTGAGATTGCTGACACTAATGCTGATTTTGTTCTTGCAGGACATTACCACAAACCTGTGTATGAAAATATAGGTAAAAAAATGTTCTACAATCCCGGGAGTTTTGCTAACTTGACATATGATGATAAAGACCGTATATGTGAAGTGGGAATACTTGACACTAGTACCAACACTTTGGATAGACTAAGTGTGCCTTATGATAAAGGAACGTGGGTAATAAAAACTGATACTAAGTTTAAAAAGCAAGAGTTGATATTAGAGGAGACAATTGTGGAGACTGACTCGATAGCCTTAATAACTCAAATAGCCAAAAGTAAACAATTACAGGCTGATACGATTGAGAGATATTGGGAGGTACAGAATGGCGAATAAAGCTAGTCTTATTGCTTGGGAACGAAAGAACAGGGGGGCTACTATGAGGCTTAAATTAGCTAAGCCCGAGATTGAGAACCTTGCAGAATTAAGAAAAAGAGTTGGAAGTCGTATCACTAAAAGTGAAGTTATAAGTTATTTATTAACTAACTTTGCAAGGTTTAGTGACTTTAATGAGATATATGACAACCTAGAACTTATCAACTTATTGTTTGAAAAAGCAAGTAAACTAATACTACAACAGAAATTTAGTGCTCCACAACAAGAGAGATTAATTACTGGAGTATTTCTTAGAGATAAGAAAGCATTTTTAAAGACTCTAGCAGATTTAAAAGTTGACTATGTAGAACTTAAAATGAAGTCTATGGCTACAGTAGTAAAACCTTTTTTTGTAGAGTACTTTGAGCCAAATAGTATTTTTTGTATTATTGAGTTGGAGGGAGTGGAAGAATGCTAACATATTTAAAATTAGTAAATTTTATGTCACATAAAAACCTAGAGTTTTTCTTTGATAAAAATTTCTACGTAATAACAGGTAATAATGATATTGGAAAATCAGCCCTATTTCATGCGGTTAGGTGGGTTTTTCAGAATGAACCGCAAGGCTCTACAATGATACATAACGGGGCTGATTCTTGTGAAGTCACTGTAGGTTATAGTTTAGGTGGTGAGCCTTTCACAGTAACTAGAAAAAGAACGGGCTCTAGCAATATTTATACTATTAATGGGGAAACATTCCATAAAAATGAAACCCCTGAAATACTACAAAAGATTTTTACATTAAATGAGTTTGGGGAAGAAAAGATAAATTGGAATTTTACATTTCAACACGACCCTTTATTTATGTTGGGAAATAGCAACAGTACTAACGTTATGTTGCTTAATACAGACCCTTTTGTAGACACGGCAATAAAAGAAACAAAGAATATCTTACAGAAGTTAAATAAAAGGTACACTTACAATTTAGAAAATATAGCAAAATTAGAAAAATTTTTAGAAGCTACAGAGCCTATAGAAACTGAAATAGTTGCATATGACAGTATAATCTCTGAAAAAAATATATTGCATTCGGACACCGAATGTAGTATAATGAATTTAAAGAAATGTTTTTTTGTTGGTACTATACCAACTATTGAAAATGTGCCTTTACAGAATATATTAAAACACAAATACCACTACCCGAAATTGATAAAGCCTATAGTTATAGAACCAGTAGATTATTACAAGCTTTCTTTAATTCCTAATCAGAAAACAAAGCTGAAAAAAATAACTATAAGTGACTACCCAATTTTACTTGAGACTATCCCTTTAAACATTGAACTAGAAACACTAAGGGAGCAACGTAGTGAGTTAGAAATAAGAAAGGAGAGTATTGAATTACAACTATCTAAAATAGAAGTTTGCCTAACTTGTGGTAAACCTTTATAGAAAGGGGATTTAAAATGGTAAAAAATATTGGGTTACATACATTTGAAGTTAGTAGAAATGTTGATACAGTAGAATTGAAACTAATTTTATTAGACAACAAAATGATACTGACAAAAGATGTAACTATTCAATTGAAGAAATTAGAGGGTAAGTTAAAAACTTATAGTACGTACTCAGTGCTAGAAGATTTAGTTACTGCTTACACTCACGATACAACTGTTGAGTTTCTACAATCAACTTATGAGGAAGCTTTATTATGTTTATAAGGGAGCTTATTCCAATTCCAAAAGCAGAAAGAATGCTGAATATGAAAAAAGACTTAGTTAAAGACCTTATGCTTTTGGGTATACTAGAATACACAACTACTCATTCTATGAGTATATATGTGTACAAAGATAGTATAGATGATTTTATAAAGAACCATGAAAGGCTTGAGAATGAAAAAAGTAGTAATTAAAGATAAAACATTAATAACAGAAAAAATGCTACCAGATATGGTGGCAGTAATCGATACTTTAAATGAAGCTGTAGATATGGGAAGTATAACACTTATCTTTGAAGACAATGTCTTGACAGATATGGAGTTTTCTAAAAGTGCTTTAGGGATATTAATATTTTTAGACCCTGAGCACCTTGAAGAACTTAGAACTACATTTATGAAAATCTTGACAAGTGTGACCTACTACTCAGAAATAGGAGCATTGGGAGCTAATAACGAAAGGAGTGAACAATATGTCAACTAATGTTGAAACTAGTTTAAAAGAACATATATTGGAGAAATACAAAGCAGTTGAAGAGTTGGTAGAAATAAAAAATAAACTGCTAGCACTAAAACAACAATTGCAAGCAACAACAGCTGAACTACTTACAACTATTACAATCGACCCTGAGCAAACATTACAAGGGCGAACAGTTAAGTTAAGTAACCAAGCTTTAAGAGACTCGTTTATTGCAGAAAATACAGTAACTGTGGCTAATGATATAAATGAGTCATACAAGAAATTAAATAGGCTACAAGCCGTTGTAGACAAAGAGTCGGATATGATACTCTTTTATGATATTATAACTAGAAAGTAGTGGTAGCTTATGAAAATGAGTCCACTTACAGCGAGAAACATTGGAAAAAGGTTTGAGAGTTTTATTTCCATAGAGATTGAGAAGTCAATACCTAATTCAATTGTCATTCCTTTGAAAGACCTTACAATCTCTACACAGTTTACAGACATTATTGCTATAACTAGCAAGTATACGATAGGTATTGAATGTAAGGTAACAGGGTCGGATAGTTTCAAAATTACCAATATCAGACAACTTGTTAAACTAAGAAAGCTGATAAAGTTAAATAAGCATACAAAGGGTTACTTTATTGTGCATTTAGCTTATGATACAGAACTATTACTTGAGAATGTTAGGATTGTCAATGTTGGAAAAGACACTCTAAAATTACTTAAGTGGGAGGAGTTTATTAATGAAATTAAAGATAAGTAATTTCTCTGAGGTATTTATACCTTGTGAGGATGCACTTGCAGACAGGGTTTTAAAAGCTACAACCTTTGATAACCCTGAATATGAAAAGAAACAAAGGCTAGGATTATTTACAAGAAACACCCCAAAAACTTTCACACTTGCTAAAAAGCAAAGTATGGGAGTATTGGTAAGCAGTAGTTGGTTGTTCTCCAATCAATACAAAACGTTGATAGGTGAAGATTTTGCATTAGAGGAGACTCTTATCTATAACAAACCTAAAAGGTCAAATAAGTTTAGGGCTGGTAGCTCAATTGTTTTGCGGTCATATCAAATTTCAGCTGTAAAGGCTATGACTGATAGGTATGTAAAACACGGGTTCGTTAGGGGTATCATTCAAGGTACTACAGGTAGCGGTAAAACTATAACTGGTATCGCTACAGCTTTGGAACTTGGGTATAAAACAATATGGCTTACCCATAAAGTTGAACTACTTGAGCAGACCTATGAGGCTTTTAAAAACCTTACTGGAGTGTCGGTTTGTCGGTACTCGGGTGGAAACAAAGAAGCATATAAAGGTAAGCAAGTTATTATTGCTACTTATCAATCTCTTATGAAAAATACCGAAATGCTTGAGTACATTAACAAGAACTTTGATACTATGGTGGTTGATGAATGTCACCACACACCAAGTAACTACTTTCTAAAGGCTGTAAGTGAGTTGTATAAAGTAAAAAACATTATAGGACTTACTGCAACACCTATTAGAAAAGATGGGCTACAGCCTGTTATGTTATTTCACGTTGGCTCTGTACTTCACAAAATGAATAGGACTCAAATGGAACAACATTTAATTTTTCCAAAAGTAGAATATCACATATTGAGATATAATTATTATGGAATGTCAACTAATGAAATGTCCTACATTAAGACTGTAAATGATTTAGTTAGACAAGAGGAAAGAATGGACTATGTTATTGATGTTATCAATAAGGATATTCAAGGTCACTACGGTTTAGTGCTTACTGAATATGTTGCATTGGGCGAGGAAATGTTTGAAAGAGTTAGGCACTTACCTGGAGTCAATGCTATTCAATATAATGCTAGGCTACCAAAGAAAGCAAAAGATAAAGCAATGAGAGCTATTAGGAGCAAGAAATACAATCTTATTATTGCAACTAATATAGCTCGTGAGGGCTTAGACTTACCGCATTTAGATAGACTTTACTTAGTTACACCTAAGAAAGGTGACTCGGATAATAAGACTCCCGATGGAACGGGGGTTGAACAGGAAGTTGGTAGAATTATGAGAACGGCTGAGGGAAAAGTTGATGCTAAGGTAGTTGATTTTGTGGATTGGAATATTGACTTATTCAAAAGGCAATGGTATAGTAGAAAGAAAACGTACGAGAGAATTAAGCTCACTTTCAACAAAATAGATAATACTGTTGAAGAGGAGATTGACTTCTTTGGGAGTGACACACTCAATATTACACTTTAGGAGGAACAATGAAAAAACAAGTACGATATGATATTAGAGATTATTCAGTATCAGAAATATGTGTTTTTATCGAAGATAAAGATACTGGTGAAGATTACACAGATTGTATGGAAATAAATACAACACAAGGTCACATAGAAACATACTTCGCTGATAAAACAGAGAAGTTATTAGGAATTGATATGACAGAAGATATAAATGATAGACATATCAACTATTTAAAAAGTGTACACGATATTAATATAAACGAAATTTTAAACGAGTATGAAGAAACAAAAGAGTATCTAAAAAATAAAAACAAAAATCTAGGAGGAAATTAAAATGGCGAAAGAATTAGCAGTAACAACAAAAAAGGTAACAGATTTACAGGTAGTACAAGGATTGACTAACTTAGTTAGACAAGTAAAAGAGGATTTAGCAAGCTCAAAGGCTTACTTTGAAGCTAATGCCGACTTTGGGGCGGATAGATTTGCAAGTGTGTCTTTCCTGTCTAAAAACCAAAGGGGGCAATTTATAGACCACGGAAACGATAAAGAAAACTTAGGAGACTTCGTTTATGCAATATTTACAGGTGGGGCAAAGTTATTCACCCTATGGGTTGAGGGAGAAGATAGACCACTTATACAAACAGCTGATAGAGCCGAAGCTATTGACTACATATACAAGGGTAAAGAGGCAGAAGACCCTAGATTTGAGTTGATTTCAGAGGAGAACCTTAAACAAGAATATCTTGCTGATTTAGTATTATTAAATCAAGAAGACCTTAGAATTATCGCTGAGGGTGGAGAGATACCAGAGGTTAAATTAAAAAGATTGAGACTTTCTCCAGTTGGAAAAATTAGATTTGATGAGTATATGCAAAAATTATTTAAAGGTAGTTTTCCGGAATTTAAGAAAAATACTACATTAAATTCAGTTATTACAAAAGTTTATACCGTTGATGAGAAGTCAAGAAGTAACTTAAGTTATATTAACTATGCTTTCTCACCAGTAAGCGAGATATAATATGGAATTTCTAATTATATTAATAATTTTATTAGGGTTAGGCGGTTTGTTAGCATTTGTGTTTTTAATAGCATTTGCTATCATAAAAACCATAGCAGTACTTATAGGTAAAAAAGGAGAAATAGAAAAGGGGGAATAGCAATTGAAGACACAGGTATGGCAAGTTGGTGGAAAATGGATTGACCTCGATACTACAGAAGTAGGAACGTGGGTAAAGACAACCAACAATACAGACATATTCAAGTCTGTACAGGAATATGAAGAAATAGGTAGTGACTCAACTACCTCTCCCCTCTTTTTTGATTTTGACAGCACAGATATCGCAGTGAGTCAGAAAGATACAATAAAAGTAGTTGAGTATTTACAACAGTATACAACACCTGAAATATACTTTTCAGGTAATAAAGGCTTTCATGTTATAGTGAGGCAAGAAGTGGTTGGAATAGATTTTACAGTGGACTTACATAAGAAAATGAAAAACTTTGTAAAGTTCGTTGAAAACTCTATTGAACCACTTCCAACATTGGACTATGTTGTGTACTCAAGTAAGAGAATGCTTAGAATACCAAACTCTAAGCACGGAAAATCGGGGCTATATAAGATACCTATTAGCTTGGAGGAACTAAAAAATAATACAGTTGAAGAGATAAAAGAACTAGCAAAAGAACCTAGAACTATGGTATTTCAACCCCCACTAAAGTCTTTAGACCTAAGTAACCTTTGGAACAGTCACATTATGCAATATGATGAACTGAATGCACAGGTGTATGAGGAGCAGACTTTTTGTTTTTCACCTGATAAATTTCCTGTTTGTGTTGAGGATATACTTAATAATGGTTGGAAAGTTGATGGACATAGGAACTTAGCAACTATTCAGCTTGCTACTTTCTTTAAAACAATTAAAATGCCTGTTTTACAAGCTGTAGAGTTACTTGAAACTTGGGTAACTAGGTTTAGTAAGTCTCAGGGTTCTGAGCTACGTGGTAAGCTTGCTAGTACAAGAACAGTTACTAATACAATCTATGAAAATAGCCAATATGTTTTTGGTTGTAATTATATAAGAAGTGTTGGTAATGCACAAAACAAAGTGGCTTGTACTGGTAGTATGTGTGAGTTTTTAGAAAGCAATGTATCAGACACAGCAGAGGAAGTAGACCTTTTCTCAACTATAAAGGCTGAGAATGTAAATAAGTTAGTAGCTACTGATGTCATTGTGGCAAGTAAAAGAAACTCCCCATACATTGTACCTAATAAAGTAAGATATACTTGTTGGGGAAGAGATAAATGTACTAAATCACATTGCCCACTCTATTACAAACCAGATGGTTCTGGTGAGAAGAGTATAGGGCAAGATAGGGAAATCATTGCAATGCTTGGTGGTACTGATAGTATGTCAACTCAGATATTACAAAATATGTCTGGAGTACCTAGGGATTGTAAGAAATATGACATAGAAGTTCTTGAGAACATTAATATAGAAGAGGCTCTAGTGACACCT
>JANIMX020138890.1:7500-11534 GCA_024582655.2 Erythroxylum kunthianum | reverse complement strand
TGATGCGTGTCCCGGGAGGTTCCTATTGTGCTATCAAAGCCTCTTGTGCATGTTAGACTAAGTTTCCATAACATGTGTAATTGGATTACATGGTTGTGATAGTTGTGCATATGTGTTTGAAAAAATATAAAATAATTTTAGAAACAATTGTTTCAGGATTTTCTTTCACAGAACTTCTCATGAGATGTTGCTTGATGTTTTTACTGATAAAAAATAGGTTTAATGAGATTTGATATTTTATTTTGAATTTATGTCTAGTTGTTGCACATGCTCTATTTTTTTAACATCTATTGAATAGGCATGTTTGATAATTCGAAACTAATTCTATAAAAAATTGTTTTTATAATTTTCTATCACTTACCTACTCATAAGATGTTGGTGAATGTCTTTGATGCATGAAAATGGTTTTCAAGGTAACTGAATATTTATTTTCAAATTTAATGCATGTTGTCGGGAATTACAGTGTTGATGAACACAGATTGTTAATTGGCTTAATTTCTGAGGTTGATTGAGCTTTTCTTGGAATTAGAATCTAGAAACTTTCATCAAACATATTTGGAATGTTTTGAATCCCTTGAAATATTTTCAGAATTAATTGAAAATTTTTCAATTATGTTATCCAAATAAAAGTCAGAATAGGTCAATTTTTGGTAAGCTGATGAGGCTGTTTTGTTTGAAGTCTTGTAAATGTATGTTTCGGTTCCAAAACCTTGAAACATTTTTATGTGATAATAAATGTATTATTCTGATGTTTAAAGCATGCCAATATGGTTTGTTTGAAATTAGGTTTCTAAAACATTTTTGGATGTCAAATGTATCGTATTAGCGTCTAGATGGTTAATTCTTTTATCTCGATGATTTTGGCGTCAAAAGTTTTTGGCTTGTGCCGAACTTGCCTTAATGAATGTTAGAAAAACTAGAGATGCTTAGGATGATACTTTGATGCTCTAAAATTATTTGGAAATCTTAGAGATTAATGTTAAATTAATCTAAATAGAGCATTGCATTTTCTAGTGTGACTAGAAATGGCATGTATGATAGAATTAAAGTGTTTAATTTGACAATCAGGATGATGGGTATTCAAGAAGGAGTTTACAGGTGGCACGATGCTAATATAATGAAGAAGGAGTTTACATGTGTTGATCTGGTGCTTTTGTTTAATTTGAGGTTGAGATTGTTTCCTGGTAAGCTTAAGTCTCGTTTGAGTTGCCCATTTAAGGATGTGTAGGTTTTTCCGCATGGAGGTTTGAAGTTGGAAAATAATAAGGGAGCATGCCAGTTCTAACTCATGATATTTGACAATTTGATCAAGCTAATGACTTTAAATTAGCACGTCTTTAAAAACATGCATGCACGTGAACTTATTATCTTACATTTTAATTAAAAAGTAGAAGAGTTCAAGAAAGTGAGAAGTTTTAACAGAAGATGATGATGAGAAACAGTGCAGAACAATATCCAGGAGAAGACGCTGACAGAAAACATGGAGGAGAAGCAACGAAAAAAATGCAACAGATCAAAGAAGAGAAAGAATGCAGGAGAAGCGGTGTAATGACCCGAACCTTACCCTAGTTGAAATTGTGTTATATGTGTGCCAATTTTCATAAATTGGATTACTTGTATGTGAGGGATTGAAATAAAATGTGTTTATATGATTGGGGTTAACACTGAATGAGTGCTACTCGATACAGAGCCTTATGAGGAAATGTCTTGTGTTCAGCCGATAAGGCTGTAAAGTATGTTCAGCCAAGACAAATGACAAGGTTGTGAAATGCGTTTAACTGAGACTGTAAACTAGTGGAGGTGTTCAGGGAGCATCTTTTGACATACTGGCGTCGGGAAATCGAAGGTGATGATTTAAGAGAGTTACGTATAAGGACGAAGATCCTTGAAAGACTTGTGAAGTTAGGTAAGTGGGTCATTCCAATGTTCAGTCGATAGAATAGAGGAAGAGGATTAGTCAATAAGAGAGAAAGAACTATTGAGTTCAGAACAAAAATATTAAGTTCAATTGATTGCGGAAAAAGGCATAAAAGTAGTCGATAAAGAACTAAGAAAGAATCGATACAGGAAAGGCTAAGAATAGCCAATAAAAAAGGAAAGAAGAGTAGCAGCAAATAGTAATAGACGAGAGAGATGAGAATAACATTAGAAAATCTTTGCCCATGTTCCACGTTCCGATATCTGGGACATCCGAGAGTCAAGTCTCACCCCATCGGGCATGACGATTGCTGCCTATGACAGTGAAAAAAGGGCTGATAGCGCCTCATTCAGTTGGACATAAAGTTTGGGCCTAAACTCAAGTAGGGAATTTTTTCTCAAAAAAATGGAAAAAAATACGGGGAAAATGAAAGAATGGCACGATTGAACTCTCACTTAGGAAAGGAAATTGACTTTATACCAAAAATACGGGGTTTTCTAAAAAAAATGGATTTGAATTTTCGTCTAGGAAGGAAAATGCACTTTATACCAAAAATACGGGGTTTTCTAAAAAAAATGGATTTGAATTCTCACTTAGGAAAGGAAATTGACTTTCAACCAAAAATACGGGGAAAATGAAACTTGTTCTTTCTCTTTTTTCCCATGCTTAACACATGCAAGTCGGACGGGAAGTGGAAGTGCGGTGATGCATGCAGCTGAGGCATCCTAACAGACCGGTAGATTTGAACCTTGTTCCTATCCGGTATGAACGATGATGCGGGAAATTGTTTAATATCAAAATGTTCGCACGTAGTGACACCCTATTTCTTGGTATTGGTTCGCATTCTCCTACATCCACAGTTCCTGAAGCTCTAGTTCCAAGGTAGGACAATCTAAAGAAGGAAGGTGCATCTCCGACTTTCCCAGCTGCATGAAACCCTAGATAGACAAAGAGACCATTCGAGGGGACTTCCTTGAGAGTCGATATTCCGTGTTGGGTCAATAGAAATATGCTTTACAAGAATTTTTTGGTAGATTGTGCCATTTCTTCAAAGAAAGGGTTCTCCTTCTCCCAAGCTGTTCCATTCTTGATAGGGTATCCCTAGCTGGTAAAGTATTAGATCTCGAAAGTGGATCTTTAACCAGCGATTTGCACGAAAACGGAGGGCAGGATGAAGACTTCCAACTCAACTGACTCCCGAATTCTATCTCTAGAACGGATAAACAATCTTTTTTATATGGGTGCCCGGGCGTTTACATTCAATATTCCACAGATGTAGTCGATTGAAAGCTTCCCGCCCATCAGCAGATCGAGGTCATTTTATATTCATTTCATTTTATAGCAAACCTGCAAGAGAAGGAAGGAACTCTACCAACTAGTATTTAGAAACAAGAAAAAAAAAAAAATGTATTGCCTGAAAGAAGGAAAGCGGGGTCAACGAACATCCCGAAAGAGGCGAATGCCGAGGAATGGAAGCAAGAGCATTGGAGATAGCGTGTCAAACCAACTACTTCCTTCTAGTCTCACGTTCCATCTCCTCTCCTTTCAGTCGAGCGGCCTCACTCCTTCTGTACGTGTACGGGAAAGCTCTAGTACGCATTAATGTCGCAAAGAATTTGTTCTTTTTTTTTCCAGCTGTAACTATAAGAAATAGGCTAGCCAACCATTCAAAAGTCTTATGGTGAGATAAGAGGACTTTTCCTCTTAGATTCGTAGTAGAATTACTCGACCCATGAGCAGAAAAATGTGGCATTAACCGAACCGCGCCTTCCATACTTACCTTACCACCCGCCGCCCTCTCTGCCCGCTAACTTCGGTACCCGGGGCCTCACATGCTGAAGCAAGAAAGCCCCTGTCTTTTATGACATTTCTAAAGTGATTTACCCAACCTGGAATAACAAAAGCCAAAACTACTTCCTTTCTTTCTAGTTCTCCCCGTCAAGCGAAAAGGCACCCATTTCTGAGATTGGATCCTGCTTGCCAGCTTCAGAATATCATATCGACTCCTGTGGTCAGCTTATGATTCCGCTTTTATAAAACGAAGTTCCCAAGGCTACGCCCCTTTTGTTTTGCAAGGTAGGTAAAAGATCTTGCTTTTCACCCTCCTTCGAGAGGG
>JANIMX020132720.1:0-11656 GCA_024582655.2 Erythroxylum kunthianum | reverse complement strand
TTTATGTTGGTAGAGACTTTTTTGTCCCAAAGGGCAAAAAGTAGAGGACAATAATGGAATCAAGAAAAAGATAACCAAGTAATCTTACATAACCTAAATAAAGTTGGTAATCACATTACTGACATTTTAAGCTAAAAAGCTGATGTGACGGTAATGTGAGATTACTTGGTAATCTCATTACTCCAAACCAAACATAGTAATATTACATAACTTAGACCACATAACCATGGTAATCTCACATTACCCCAAACCAAGCGCCCCCTAATTGTGGTTAGTTTTACCACAGGGGGAGAACGTTTCGGTGTAGTCCAAGCCTTCTTGTTGAGTGAATCCTTTGGCGACAACTCTACCTTTGCATCTTTGAAGGCTTCCATCAGCATTAAATTTCAACCGGAAAACCCACTTGCAGTCAACGGTTTGTTTTCCATCAGGTAGGAAGGTTAATTCCCATATGTGATTTTCTTGAAGTGCCATTAATTCAAGCTGCATAGCATCCGTCCATTCTTTATGTGCAGTAGATTCATTGTAGGATGTTGGTTCTTTAAGATTGGTGAGTGTAGCAGAAGATGCTAGATGGTTTGGTGATAGAGTGTGTTTAGAAGTGTGGTGTAAAGTTGGACAATCATAATCTTTTAGATAAATGGGTGGTTTGGGCTGTCTATTGGTTCGACAGAGAAGTGGTGTATTTGGTGGAAAATTTTGTGGCAGGTTTGGTGAAGAAGTTGGTGGTGATGCAGGCTGTTCAGTTTGAGTGGTGGAAGGTGATGAAGGGAAAGATGGCAGGTGTGTATGTGGAGGTTGCACCATGGGTGCAAATAAGGGATCATCTGAAACTAGGGTGTCACTAGTATTGGGTAGAGTAGGTGTAGTCAAGGAGGACTTAAAGGTGTCGGCTAGGAAGGATATTTCTCCTCATAAAATATTGCATCTCTTGAAACTAGGTAATGCCTTGAATAGAGATCAAACACTTTATAGCCTTTGGTACCTGCAACAAAACTGAGAAACACACATTTTTTTGCTCTTTCATCAAATTTGGCTCTGTTTGCTTCTTTGGTTGAAGCAAAGCAAAGACTGCCAAAGATTTTCAGATAGGTTAGATCTGGATCAGAACCAAAAAGAACATAGTATGGTGATTTATTGGATAAGAGAGGTGTAGGAATACGATTAATGAGAAATACCGCATGGAGAACACAATCTGCCCAAAATTTTGTAGGAAGGTTAGCTTCCATTTTCAATGTTTTTGCTACATTTAAGATGTGTTGATGCTTTCTCTCTGCTCTGTCATTTTGTTGTGGTGTTTCCACACATGTTTTCTCATGTATAATGCCCTTTTCTCTGAAAAAGTCAGTCATTCGAAATTCCAGGCCATTGTCACTACGTAGGCACTTAATTTTTTTATCAAATTGTCTTTCAACATATGGACAAAAACCTTTTATCAATGCTCGAGTTTCCGATTTATGTTTCATCATGTAAATCCAAGTCATTCTGCTATGGTCATCCACAATGGTAAGGAAGAATCCCTAACCAAGAGTTGAAGGAGTATGATATGAGCCCCATATATCAATGTGAATAAGATCAAAACATGACATTGCAATGGATTTGCTGGAACAAAAGGGTAATTTTCTTTGTTTTGCTAAATGATAGATATCACATTGTTCTACAAACTAAAAAGAAACAAAGGGATCTATTCTAGATAGGCTTTGAAGTCTTTGATTTGAGAGATGACCCAATATTTTGTGCCAGAGGTTCATTTGATTGGAGGAAACATTGCAAAGAAGGGAGCTGGAGGCTTGAGGTGTTGAAATGAGATGATAAAGACCATTGTATTATCTAGCAAAACCAATCGTTCTCAAGGAGTTGATATCTTGTATCTGACAAGATTCATGAGTAAAGATTAGTTGACAACAAAAAGTGCTGGTAAGTTTACAAATTGAGATTAAGCTGAATGAGAAGATAGGAACAAAAAGAACATCAATAAGAGTTAGAGAACAAATTTTCACAGTTCCAATATGAGTAACGGAAACAAATTGTCCATTTGGCAATCTGACATTTAAATTTTTTACTACTTTGAAGCTGGAAAAATGTTCTAGGGAACAAACAATATGGTCTGAGGCTCCGGAGTCCAATATCCATGTGGATGAACGCAAAACAGAAAGACTATGAGGTTCGGATTTACCTTTGTTACCTGATGAAATAGTGTTCACTTGAGGTATGGTTACTGATTTTCCTCTTGAATCGTTTTGCTTCTGCAGTTATTGCATAAACTCAGCATATTGTTCAGCATTGACAGTGTGACTGGATGATTCCTAAGGATGGTATATGCTGAAGGATTGGTTTTCAACTTCTGAGGAAGTGTTGTCTAGGTTAGACTCAACTTGATTCACTGTCTTAAACCTGTTAGGATTGGTGTTTTTGGTGTGGTATGTGTTTTGGGTATTTGATGAAAGATTAGGAGGGAACCCATGTTTTCTATAACATTTAGTCTCAATATGACCAGTATTGCCATAATAAGTGCATACTGGTTTCTTGTTCTGCTGATAGTTTCTTCTATGGTCAGAATTAGCAAAAAAGGCTTGTGGTTCTATAGAGGAGAGAGAGGCAGAATGTTGTTGTGTGATTAGTTGTCTTTCATGTTGAGCAACCATGGAAAAAGCTTTCTTCAATTCAGGAAGAGGATCCAACAACATAATATGGGTTTTAACAGTAGCATAAGTTTCATTCAAACCTCTGAGGAATCTTATAACACAATCACCATCTTGATAGGTTTTGATGATAGACATCAAGTCACATGAGCATTGAGGCTCACATTTATATTTTGGCATAGACTTGAGATTAAAGAACTCATCCCATAGCAATTTTAAGTGAGTATAGTAGTCAGTGATTGAAAGATTACCTTGCCTGAAACTATAAATTTCCTCTTACAAATCAGAAATTCTAAAAGAGTCAGCTTGAGAAAATCTTCTTTCAAGGTCTTTCCACACATCTTCAGCAGTGTCAAACCACATGACACTTGGAGCAATGGATTTTGTTAAGGATATGAGAATCCAATATAGAACCATTGTATTTCATCTCTCCCAATGTAAAAACAAAGGATAATCTTTACGAGGCATAGAAATAGATCCATCGATGAACTTGAGCTTGTTCTTAGACAATAAAGCCATCCTTAGGGATCTTGCCCATGAGTGATAGTTGGTGGCATTAAGAAGTGATGATACAAGGATAACAGATAGATTTTCACTGGGATGGAGATAGTAGGGGCTGCTTGGGTGGTCTTCAGGTCTTAGAAGGTTTATTTGATTGTTGTTTTGTGGATGGTTTTGTGCAGGTGGAGATAGAGTTTGTCCAGCAGTAACATCTGCGTATGAAGGACCAGACATGATAATTTAAAATGGAGAAAGAGATAACCTGGCGATGACAACAAGACAATGGCGTATCAAGATAGTGGAAACAATAAAAAGAGAAGCTTTAAAAAAAAGCTATAAAGGCATGAAGTTATTTAAACGCTCTAATAGCATAACAAAGATCACGCGATGAGCATTTCTTGCTATTTTCTTATTGAGCAGCAAGGCCTATAAATAGGCAACTAGTACATGAAACAGATAAATACGTTGTAACCAATTCCGTGTTTTTAGGGAATGGTACAACTTGACAACTTGATAGAAATGTGCTGTAAAGATAAAGACAAAGAAAAAGAATATGGGCTTTTCATATACCCAAATAGGCCCATGATATAAACGTATCTCATCATCTGTTCAACAGCCTCTTCTTCTCTTCTGGTTCATTTTCTAGGTCTTTGTTCAACAGTTTGGGTTAAGAGATCGGTGATTTTTATTTCGATTTATTAGATTTGTTATTCTTTGATGATGTTATTGTGTTCTGTTGATTTGATTGACTCCTAAATCTATCATTAGTTGTATGCTGTTTTGATCTGTTCGAGTTGTTTTCATCTATTGGTTTTATTATCCGATTATGAGTTCGATATTGTTGAGAGACTAGTTATATATAACATAATATTATTTTTTAAAATTAAATAGAGCAATAAATAATTTGAAACCTACTTAAAATATTAATTTTCTTCTCTCTAGTATGTACTATCAAGAATTAAAAATTGTTAAATTAATAAAAATTCACACATCCCCACAAAAATGGTATCAAAGCTTCACTTTCCTTGGACTTTGTACAGATGTCAGCACGACCAGCAGTAAACCAGATAGTACTGGACTACTTCCCGGAACACTTTGACGAAGCTGCTGTCGACTATATTATGCAATTAATTAATTATTGGCTTGCTCCACCAGCAGTATTTCTACTGGATCTTTAACATGTCACTACCTTATGTCGTACTCCCGTATTATCAGTTCCACTACTTTGATGATGATACGATCGACTTTTTACTCATGGAATATCTTATAGTAGATATCCAACTTGTTTATCTTGATCAGCAGTATGATATGTACGACTTTTACATGACTGATTAAAGTCAATAAATAAACTTGTGTGTTTATGAATCAAATTGCTTATTTAGATTTAGCACTTCCTTTTCAACCAAAACAACTGGTTTTACCCGACTCCTCAACTTTTACTTGTTATTGTCCGCCACTTGGTTTTCAACACAGTTTTCACACGGACAATACTCAACTCAATACTCTTGTGGATTTACTTCTTACATTAAGTACGTCTTTAAATTTCCATCAAGAAAAATACTATCGCTTATGCGATCAAATTTTGAAAGCTCTAACAGTGAAAAATCAACTGTTAGTTGACATATCTCAAAATTTACTCTTTTTAAAAGCAACTCCTGCTTTTTCGGTACGTACTTCCCATACTACTCAAATTACTCAGATACAAGCCGAATTGGCTAGTATCAAACAACTTTTAACTGAGTTAAAATATCAATGAGTGAAGAACCATTTCAGAAAATATATTTTGAAAACAATTGGTATTGGACTTCTATTAATTACTCAAAAAAGTTTTCTAAACTTCCTCACCACGAAGGATTTATTCCTGTTACTGCCGTGTCCACTAGTGACCAACAACTCTTGCAACAAAACAATACAATCATTGCTTTGTTGACTACACTCCACTATCGACTTACTCAATTAGAAATTGCTTTGGATAAATTAAAAACTCCTATAGCACCTCCTTCCTTAACGGACGCGTTGGACAAAATCAACGCAGATTTAAGTAAACTCTCGATAGGCAATCAAGTGGTCAGAAGACCAAAAATAGCTAAGCGATACTTTTACTACGGAACTCTACCAGGAGGAGAATCTTCAAACATAGGAATTGATAGACCACCTCCCTCTTCTTCAGACACTCCACAATGAATTCTACTCCTTCTTTTGCTGGTCCTTCTAGGACTCTTACAGAAAGAACCTCACGAGGTTCTTGGATAGACTCATTACTTCGTCGTAATGACCAACTCGGAGAAACTTCCCACCAAACTTTAGAAGAACTCATAGATGTAAAGCAAGACATCTCTATCTTCTCCAATTCACAGTTACACACTCTTGCTCCAAGACGTTTGTATGGTCTTGGTTTCCTTACTCCTTCGACTTCTTTATTTCGTCATCAACGAACTGAAGCACTTAGCCTACCAGATGGTAAGGTAAAACACTTAAATCTCATGAGTTCAACTTCTGCTCAAGAACTCAGAAATCGTAGCCACAAATACATCCATGTTGGACTTATTATTTTAGGCTTACGAGGACTTACGAGAAAACACTTGGGGACTAAAGCTTTCCTAGTACTCTATGATGATCGTTTTCCTGATCCAGAAAAATCTATCATAGGTTACATTGAAGCTGATATGAATGAAAACTTAGCCATTACTTACATCTGTCCCAACTTCAACATCACTATTGCAGACTTTAATAAGCATATTAAGGTCATGGTCCAAGCTCAAGGGTACGGAGCTGCCTTTAAAGGTGATAACTTACAACTTGATGTAGTCTTTTTAGGAAGGACTACTACTTCCATGCGAACAAACTTCAGAGTACAACTTGATGAAATGATTGCTTTTTTAACCTCTCAAGGTGTATAATTCATGGCCCCTAGGGCGTACAACTCTCTTGATCTAGCCGGAACTAGTTGGACTTTAGATCTCCAGCCAACTCCTTCTACTTTACAACCAGCCAGATCAGCAACTTTTCGTAATCCAGATGGAACTCTTGCAATTCGGTTTACAGACTATGCTCCTTATAGAGCAAGTGAATCAGAACTTGACTCTTTACCTGAGGAAGAACAAAATATTGTTCAAGAACTTCGAACTAAAGACAAACCTTCTAGTTCGCGTACTCAGTTCCTCATGAACACCAGTACTTTTGATCCTACTCTTCCCATTCAATACTTATACTTTCCTTCAGAAATAGGACAATATTTCACTCCTGAAGAATTATCTTCTTTAACTCAAAGCGAAATTGCGAAACAATCTTTGGACTCCAATTATTATTTATGTTTTGATGAAAATCGAAACATAATAGCTTGTGAACTTCCTTGTACCGACCCAGAAGATACACTGTCATTACAAACAGAAACTCCCTTGGAACAGACTCTTGGTACTTTCATGGAATCTACAGTTTACTCGGGAACAGGACAAACTGGACCCTCTTCTTCCACTCAACATCCTCCTTCCTTTCCTACTCAACGGATGGAAACTTTTGATTACAATCGAGGTTATCCTTCAAGAACTCAAGTGGACGTTTATACTAATAACAATCCCAATCTTCGAACAACAGGACGAAGAAAACCTACTGAACTTTCTTTCTTTGGCAAAGATGACGTTATTCTTAACATTGCTGAAGTAGATCCACAACTTATGGACGTTTACATTACGCAATGGACTGCTAATGTAACACGAATCTACACTCGAGACCATAGTTATGATGTCTCTACTGGTGAAGAAATGATCCAAATAGGTGAAAACTATTTGGGTGACACTGCCTGTGCAGCTTGGGAATCGTTTAAACGAACTTATCCCGATCATGTAGCACAAACTGCTTTGTTAGGAAACAACATTCAAAACTTCTGTTTCCTTATACACCGACTACTCACTGCTCGTGATGCAAACTCAGGATTAACTATTCGACAACAAGAAGCCATGCGCGACTTAGAACAGATTCAACTTTTTAATTGGAAATTCGTTAAAAAGTTCTGCTTAGACTTTCTTGCTTTAGCTTCTGTCTCTGGAAACTACTGTAACCCAGCCATGGGTGAACGACTTTTCTCTAAACTCCCAGGTGATCTTGGAAAAGAAATCCACACCACTTGGACAACTTCTCAAGTTCCTCCCATATATGACAACATTGGTACTCGTATTCAACATATAATGGGAAAACTTAAAGAAAAGTGCACTTACATTCATACTCAAAAAATGCTTAAAAGTCAAAATTATGGCTTTTGTAGCACCATTTATACTCCGCAACAATATGGAGCTGCCACTTTTCGCCCTGGTCTTCGAAACAAACTTTCTTCTAAACCTCGAAGACAACCCAGGAAAAGATACTTTACTCGTAGATCTCGTGCAAAACGACCTCTACTCAACAAAGACAGACATGTCCGTAAACACAAACCTTCAAAATCCTACTCCAATACAATTACTTGTTTTGCATGTAACAAGCCCGGTCATTTATCAAGTGCTTGTCCATCCAAAAAGAACTTGTATACTCGAAATGCTCAATTAATCAATACAACTAATCTTGATCTAATTGAGATTGCTTCTGATGTTTCAGACACTTCGTCCATCTACTCTATAGTCTCTTACGAAACTTTTGACGAAGTAGACTCTACAAATGACTATGAAGTTGTTAATGACTTCTTACAAGAAACTCCAGATTTCTATGCAAAATATGAACTTTTGGAGAAACCCACTTTGTCTGGTTTTGATGAACTCTCAGACGAACTCTTTGACTTAATGTTTTCTTTTAGTCAATCAACTCCCATGTTTGATTGTGTACATACTTGGCAACATAAAACAGGTAACCCTGCCACTCCTTGCCATTGGTGTTCTTTTTATCCTACCAGAGACAAAAGATCAACCTGTTTACTCTGCAAATTTGAAATTTGTATACTCTGCTTACAAAAGCATTTTAATATTACTTTACCTCCTACCATACCACATACTCCAAAAACTACACTTTTACAAACACGCATTGCCACGTGTGAACTCCGACTCAATGTGTTAGAAGCTACTATTGACGTATTACAAGGTCAACTCCAACACCTCTTACCTCCTTCCAATAAAGGAAAAGGTATTCTTCTAGAGGAACCTACAACTACCAATATAAACCAACCCCAGAATATGGTTTTATATGGTGGACTTACTCCTTGTAATAACAATCTCATTGAAACTCAAGTATGGTGTAAACTCACCATAGCCGGTAATGAACTCTACACCAACGTCTTTATTGACAACGGCTCTTCTACTTCCTGTATTGATACAGACTGGCTACTTACTCATGTACCTTCTACACTACTCAAAAAGACAGGTAAACCACTTGTTGGAACTCAATTTGATGGTACAAAACATGCAGTCGACACTTTCATTACAAATGTATCTTTCTCTTTCCTAGATACATGTAATGCGTACAGTAGACCCTTCAGCCTTAAGCAGGTCTGGGTACGCCCACTTCCTCATAAACACATTCGTGTTTTACTCGGTCTAAATTTTCTGACCCATGATAATAGAGCTTGTCTTCTTACTTCTCAGTATGCTCTATTTTTTCAACAGGGGGTGATGACCCCCATTATTTCGGAAAATTTAGGAGACTTTCAACCTGTACCACCACAGCAACAATTGTCTGCTACTTCTACTTGCACTTCTTCTTCTTGCTCACGCACTTCTCCTTCTTGTACCTGCAAAGAAGACGAAGAACATTTAAATTAAACTTACTTTTGACTCTTTTCACTCCTACGACTTTCTTTCTTCTACAAAACTATTTTGGTATATATACACTTCGGATGATATTACTGCCTTCATCCAGTGACTTGAAAAACTTGAGATCATTGGTGAAAATCCAACCAAACATTGGCATTTAGATAAAGTCTACTGCAAACTAGACATTATCAATCCAGACTTAACTATCAAGACTCAAGATCTCAAATACACCAATTGGGAAAAGGAAGAATGCAAAATGCATATTTCCCAATTACTTACTCTACAAGCCATCCAAAGATCTACTTCCCGTCATCGTTCTCCTGCTTTTATTGTCAACAAATCAGCAGAACTCAAACGAGGCCAAAGTAGGATGGTTTACAACTATAAGCGACTGAATGATAATACCAAATAATACCAATGAAGATGGATACAAAATTCCTGATAAGTTGTTTGATACCAGCTAATTCAGCTTGTATCTGAGTAAAGTGCGAAGTAGGAGAAAAAGTCGGAGTAGAAAAAGTCGGAGTAGATTTTAAAAAGAGTAGATTTTGAGAAATCTCTGCTAACAGTTGATTTTTAACTGTTAAAGCTTTTAAAATCTGATCACAGAGACGATAGTATTTTTCTTGGTGAAAGTGTAACGAAGTACTTAAAGTAAAAAGTAAGTCTACAAGAGTATTGAGTTGAGTATTGTCCGAGTGAAAACTATGTTGAAAACCAAGTGGAGGACAATAACAAGTAAAAGTTGAAGAGTCTGGTAAAACCAATTGTTTAGGTTGAAATGGAAGAGCTAGGTCTAAATAAGCAATACGATTCATAAAAGTTATTTATTGACTTTAATCAGTCATATAAAAGTCATACATATCGTATTGGTGATCAAGATACACGAGTTGGATATCTACTATAAGATATTCCATTAGTAGATAGTCGATAGTATCATCATCAAAGTAGTGAAACTGGAAATACGGAAGTACATAAGTGGGTAAAGACATTTAAAGATCGAGATCAAGTAAAAAGATTTGCGGTGGTGCAAGCCAGTAGTTGATTAAGCCCATGATGTAGTCAACAGCTGCATCATCAAAATATTCAGGATAGTAGTCTAAAACCAGATTGTTAACACGAAGTGGTGCTGACATCTGCAAAGTAATATTAGTAAGTGAAGTCCAAGGAAAGTATAAGCTCTGATACCATTTTTGAGGGTGGTGCGTTTGCAACGTTGGAAAGGTGCGTTAGAAAAACGTTATCAAAGTAAAGTGAAGAAGTGTAAAGTAAAGTAAAGTAAGAGAAATTATCTCCTGGGAGACTGATTTCTGGGTGAGTGTAGTGTGTCTTGAAGTTCAAAGAGTCGTTGATGCGCTAAATCCAATTTAGCCTGATAAATAATACGTAAGTAGGAAGTAGGGGAATGTGAAGTAAGGGGAGTAAGAGAATGAGTAAGTGTATCTATTAGGTGAAGACACTGAGGAATAGTAGTGATTTGATTGTAGTCGAGATAGTGGTATTGGCCAGGTGTGCGTATTAAACTAACACAATAGAGATAGGCAGAGGTTCCATCGAAGGCTTCTTGCGGAATATGCACAGAAGGATCTAAGGGTAATCCTAAAGATGGCATAAATTGCTAGGAGATAAAAACAAGTAAACAAGTATAAGAAGAAGAAGAAGAACTATCAATGGACAAGACTAAAAGGACTTAATACATACCTTGGTTGCAGACGTTGAACTTAATGCCCCGCTCCTTTGCTGCTGCACAAATGGACGACCCTGTCCGAAGGCGCTAGCTTTGAGCTGCACAGGACTTACTACTATTGTTCAAGGTTGTTACCAAGTATGATTAGAGTTCGTTAAGTCTAAGTCTTTAATGTCCAAGATAGTTCTTCCACAAGATTTAGCCAAGGATGTAAGCTGAAATCATTATGCTTTATTAAACAAACTATAGTAGAAAGCTTACAAGTGAGAGTACAAGTGAGAGAGTAGAGAGAATGGAGAGTGTTCTCTGTCTGGTGGTATTTTTTTGGTGTTGAAGTGTGATGCTCTTATATAGAGCTTACAAGGGTAACCGGTTGGTAACCGGATACAAAGTAACAGCTAAAAAGTAAAGTGTACAGGACAAAGTGACATGACATGTCGTCTTGTACGGTGGGGGTCCACTTGTAAAGTTGATGTAGACCAAAGTAAAGTTGATGTCGACTAAAGTAAAGTTGATGTTGACGTTTGTGTAGCCGAAAGTAAAGTTGATGTCGACGTCTGTGTAGCCGAAAGTAAGAAGTGACAAATTTGTCTGTTCTGCCGACAACTTCGTTTGTCGTTTCTGCCGACACCTTAATCCGGTGTTGTGAGTGATGGGAGAATTTCAATGCTTTGAGTACTTGGTTCTGAAACTGAGTCTGATGGTTCACTTTGTCTTTCTGAGCGTCTTTTGACAGATTGTAAATTTTTAAATAATGTGAGCCATGTCTTATCTGTAATGACCTCAGGAAAACCAGTAAAGTAGCAGCCGTACATGCTTGGCCAGTAGATTTTGCTGAGAGGATCTTCAGCAACTAGGCAGAGTGTAGCTTCATCATTGTTGGTAACATAAAAGTTGTGATGTACAACTTTTGCTCTTGCCAGAGTAATTTGTGCTTGTGATGAAGAAGTCATTAATCCTTCTTTAGGAGTAAAATTTGGATCTTCCAGATTTGTGTCTGGAATCTCTGCCACTGAAGCAGGTAAGAGTTTGACCACATGACGAGCAGGGTCACATTTCTGTCGTTCCCAGTGAGTTATGGTTGAATCAACTAG
>JANIMX020132615.1:0-11659 GCA_024582655.2 Erythroxylum kunthianum | reverse complement strand
CGCTCAATTATCGCTTCCGCAAATTGATGTGAGACTCTGAGAGTGAGTGTTCGGGTCTGATACGAAGTAGCGCACCCCCTAAAGAAAATGACTCATACATGAGTGACATAATATAAAAGTGAAGGACCTAAATAAATTGGACATTAGAATTGCTGGAAAATGTATAAAATTAGAAAAGAATTAACTAAGACAAAAATAACATGAAAAAGAACTAAAGACACTAATCTGGGAATTTATAAACACTAAAATTAATTCAACAAAATGCAACTACAGTGCTGGAAAATTAACGACAAGAAAATTAAAGACTTTATATTAAAGGCATAAAATTAAAGACGTTAAATTAAAGACATTAAATTAAAGTGCATGAATATAAATAACAAGGCTAATGTAGCACTCACATTAAACTAAAAAGAGTAAAGAAAAGAATAAGAAAAAAACATAAAAAAATGAACATTATACCGAAGTTGTAAATTATTAACCATCATAAACGTACCTTAAAAGGAAAGTATAATATTTACATGAAGAACATAAAAATAAGAAGAACACCTAAACATTAAAAAGTAGAAATAAAAAGATTAAACTACCCTACGAAAAAGAGAAGAAGCAAATCTGGAAAATGCCAAAAATGTGGCAGCCCCCTCCTCTCCAACGTTTGTTTCTGTTTTTTTTCTTTTTTTATATTTTTTTAAAGATTGAATGCTTGAACTAGAGGCCACTTCTGGATATTCAAGAACTATAAATGAAGAGGAAATCTACCTTACAACATGCTAAAGAAGGAGAAGAAAATAAAATCAAAAACATCAAGAACATAAAGCTGGAAACCAAAATAATGTGACAACCCCCACATGAAGTACGTATGGAAAATATTTTTTTTGTGTGTTTATATCATGGAAAACTTGAACAAGAACAAGGTCTGGACATTTTAGTGCTATAAAAGAAGAAGAAAAGGTAACAAAACAACAACTAAGTTTGAAAAATTGCAGAAAAATCACAACCAACAAAAACGTAACAGCCTAACTTCTCAACCTTCAACTTCCAAAATGAAACATTAATCTTGTCTAAAATTTTCTTTTAAGTAAAGAACCATGAGAAACAACCTCCCTCTAGCTATTAAATTAGCTAAAGGAAGAAAACTGAAGTGAAAACATAACTATCCTACCCAGCTCTTCTCTTTTCTACACTACCATTCCCCCTTATCTTCTCCAGCTGCCCTCTCTTCAATGCAGCTCCATCATCTTCTGCAGCTGCTCTTATCTTCTGCAGTTGCCCTCTCTTCAATGCAGCTCCATCATCTTCTGCAGCTGCTCTTATCTTCTGCACTTTCATTATCTTCTGTATATCTATTATTTTCTGCAGCTGCCCTCTCTTTAATGTAGCCCGTCATCTTCTGCACCTCCCCCATTATTTTCTGCTGCTGCGTGCGTCTTCCTCTTCAAGTGGGTGTGCGTCTTTCCCCTTTTTTTTTTTGGAGCTGTAGCTGGGATTTTCTGCTACTTTGGTGCAGCAGCGTTTCGTTTTCTTCTTTGGTGCAGCTGCTGCGTTTGTCTTCTTGCTTGGAGGCTGCTGCGTTTTTCTGCTGGACTTGCTCCCTTCTTCACGTGCCTTTGCTGTTACGTTGATGCATGCATGGATTTTCTTTACATGCAATGTATCAACGTTAATTTATGGGGAAGTAAAAATAATGCATGCATTTTTCTTTTTCTTTTTTTATTTAATTTATTTTGTACAATAAATAAATACCCCAATAAAATTTATTAGCAATTAAAAATAATAAAATTATACCATACAAACATTATTCATTAACTGCTAATTAAATAAAAAATACAAGGTTGAGGTATAATTACTTTATGGATGAAAAGTATAAAATTTTGTCGCATGCTTGATATAGGTTTATTTAATCATCGACGAGGCCAAAAAGACACATGCTTTGTTAAAAATCGTGAAGGGTAAATTTTGCACAAAACTGAATTTTTATGGCATTTGGGTGCAATGGAAGGGTGCAATTAAATAGCTAAAATGTAACAATTAACGACCAATCACAAATCAAGTCACACCCCCTTGGATATGCTTAGTGAGTTCATCCATTACTATTGCAAACAGAAAATGACTTAAAGAAGAGCCTTGATGTAGCCTAATATCTGCAGAAAACTGTTTTGAATCCCCTCCTATCGTCCTAACTCTAGTTTGTGTGCCTTCATACATATCCCTAATTATTTTAATATAAGTCATAGGAACCTCTTTGATGTCTAAACATCTCCACATGATTTCCCTTGGTATCCTATCATACGCTTTCTCTAAATCAATAAACACCAAGTGTAAGTTACGCTGCCTTTCCCTATAGTACTCCATTAACCTCCTAAGGAGATGTAATGCTTCTATTGTGGACCTATCTAACACGAAGTCGAATTGGTTTTCTCAAATAGAAGCATCCTTTCTTATTCTCTTCTCAATCACTTTCTCCCTTAACTTCATTGTGCGACTAAGTAATTTGATGTCTCTACAGTTGTTGCAACCCTGGATGTCGATTTTGTTCTTGTATATAGGAATTACCATATTAACTCTCCACTTGTCTAGCATCTTGGCAGATTTAAAGATTGCATTAAAAAGCTTGGCTAGTCACGTAACACCCGTTTTGCCTAGGCTCTTCCATACCTCTATAGGTATCTCATATGGACCTATTGCTCTATCCCTTTTCATCTCCCTCATCATTTTCTAAATTTCCTCCCTCGTAAAATGTTGACAGTAAGTAAAATTACGAAACCTATCAGATAAGCTGAGATCACATAAGATAATGTTATCTACTTTGACATTCCTGATATTTAGGTGGTCATGACATGTTACTAGATGTAAATCTTGATCTATGATTACAAATTGTTTAATTAGAGAATTAAAGATAAATTAAAATGAGTTTTAATTTATCTGATTGGAATTATAATTTATAACCATTGCCAATATGTGTAGAACCTAATAGGTCACACATTGAAGAGCAGTTTCTGAAAGGAAAAATCAAATTTAATTAAGTTGGACTTAATTATAAAATTTGAGAAACTTTAGGGATCAAATATGGGATATTTGATTTTATTAAAATTAAATTAAATATAATTAGAGTTTGACTTTAATTATAATTACGATATTTAATTTTAATAAGAACTGTAACCTAATGTTTTTTTTCTTCTTCTATAAATAGGAATAAGCTTTAGGGAGCTAGTACTCATGCTTTATTCCTCTCAAAAGTTAAGAAGTTGCTCTGTAGATACCATTACAGGTTGGACAATTGAACAACTCGTGGTTGACATGTCGAAAAAGCTTTTAAAAGATTTCAACGGGAAAATCAAATCAGGTACAATTTCTTATTTAATGATTCGTGTTTTAATTATTCGAGTTATTTAATTATCGAGATCTGATCGGAAACTATAAAATTTTATTTTTCCGCTGCGCCGTTTAATTAGATCAAGGTTGGTTATCAACATTGCCTAATATTCCCGTCTATTTCGAAATAAAATGTCATATGCTCGGCAGTTCTAAATAATTATGTGCAAGTTTTCCTGCTTGTCTTTCTGTCTTTGAGATGTATATGCTAGTTGGGAATCACCACCTATTAGCAAAGATCATAGCTTCCCCATATGACAAGGCTACACCGGTGAACTTAGCTCTCCACACTTAAATGGATTTGCTGGCCACACCAGTGGTGACGTTATGTCTCATACTGTCAAAACTCTACAGAGCACGCAAGTCACTCCAATAAATGACAAACTCATTCCATTAGGAAAAATTGTCCCAGTAAATGGCTCGACCTCCGACCCCACCAAATCTCAAGTAGGTTCAGGAAACTACCTGATGGATATGACCTGACTTAAGTGTTAGAAGACTTTAAACCCGGTCATTTGAAGAGGCCGCAAAGTTTCTTGAAAGTATGAAAAGAAGGAAGAAAACTTGAGCTGTGGACTAATATGATAAGTACTTAAGCCAAGGCCCTAATTTCACCCCAAAAGCTAGCTCAAGAGTGGAGGTTTGACCCTGACTTAAGTACCAATTCATAATTTCTTGTGTATCTGATGTGGGATTGTATCACCACACTCCTCTTAACAAGTCGGACGTCGGTAGACGACTCCACTACGAACTCTTCTCGGCACCAGGTAGCCCTTTTTCTCTTCGGACGGCTCCACTCCGGAAATTATCAAGCACCAGATAGCCCTTTTCCGCTACTCACCGGCTTTTAATGAAAGCACCAATGATAGGTACTCAAGCCAATGCCCTAACTCCACCACAAAAGCTAGCTCAAGAGTGGAGGTTTTGTAGGGAAATTCCCAGTGTGGACATCGAATGTCGGCGGTGCGAAAAACAAAAAAAATTATCCCGGGACTTTCCCGAACCTAGGATTATTGTGCCTATACACTTTGAAATTGTACTACTATGCAAAAGTTTCTCATTCATATACATGATAATGTAATTTTACATAAATAAAATTTACATAAAATTAAATACCTTTCGACTGTATCCTTCGTTCTTCGATCGTCCTCGCTCGTCAGGTTGTCATAGATCGCAATGATCAACGTAGACCGTCTCCAATGGTATCCACGCAGAGATTGGAGATTAAAACTGAATCAAACTCTTTGATCCCGAAAATGGGTAGAACCAAAGTGAACGATGTTAGCACTTCTTCTTTGTTCTATGGAGAGCTACTAATGGTAAGACAAGAAGAAGAAGAAGACTTTCTTCTTTTGTTCTTCAAGAAAAGCTAAGAGCATAGATGAGAGAGTGAGAGATGAAGATGGTGCGTGAAGATGGAAGACGAAGAAGATGATAAGCTTCTAAAGCTTATTTGTTAATTGTTTAAAAAACAAGTAAGTGTTACTTCTTTTTCACACGATAATCATCTTACTCTTTTTAGTTCTTTATGGCTTTTGTCTTATGCAAATTAAAGGATTAAATGCCTTAGCTTTTAAAGCTCCAATCTTGCTTTGACACATGGGATATGTATGTATACATTATATATACATATTTCCATACATTTACATGTATAGATACACATGTGTACATTACTGAGCTGGTTCTAACTCATTGGGGTCGGTCCTACTAGGTCCTGTGTGTGGAAAAACACTAGAGACCATTTTCAATAATATTAATATCGCGATCTCATTGGGATCCAATGGGATCAACTACTCTCCATATAATGGATCTCTATCTAAAACCATTTTATATAATCTCCGAGTCATTCTTATCCGTGTGACCCATTGGGTTCTCGACTATATTGGCCACTTGGATTAACACTTAATCCAAAAAAGTCATGAGTGGCGTCTAACAACACATCATGACCCCAATTGATCGGAAAGGAAGCGGTTTGAGGAACCCTCTCATAGACAATTGTTATGCAATTCGTCCTTTCACCTTAATGCTATACCCTACTTGGTTTGGAGTATGGGTAACATGTCAAATCCCACTAGATTGGAGATCTAGTCCAAATGAATTTAGTTCTCATCCTGGGATCTCATTACTCAATGTGTCCTTGAAGACTTTCTTCAAGGCACACCTGCTCTGGCCAGAGACTTTGATTGATGACCCTAACAAAAGGCCGTGGGTATCATATCCTTATCCAAGGAGTGGTGAATCCTTTATTGGCTACTCAATTACCTTCGAATACCTCAGACTGTAGCAACAAGGAATGAAGTCAAAGCATAGGATTAGTATCCAAGATATCCTAGAGTACCTCAAGTAAAAGGATACTTACACCATTGCTATGATGAGATTATCACTAACATTGAATCATCCATGTGATAATCTCTAAGAAGGTCATCCAATGTACTTACTACAATTAGTAAGCATTCACATATTAACTCTAGACATCTTATGCCTACAGCTTATGAGATCCACTATGTGATCAAATCACAGAGTCTAATATGTGCTAGTTTATCCGAATTTGTGATGTCTTGTCTCATTAATCCTAAGACTAGGGATCATTTAGATACAAACATAATTGCACAAGAAAGGAAGCTCATTATTATGAACCCGCCATAATTTTCTTTGTGCTATGTTTTGTATCAGGGACTTCATACATTTGAATTACGATCACATCCATTAATAATTAAATGAATTTCAAGTACATGAACAATGCCTTTCTTTATTAAGCATAATAAAGTTTGTACAATATGTGCTAAAAGAGATTGCCTTTAGGGCACTACTCTAACAGGTTTGACCCTGACTTAAGTACCAATCCACTTCATATCATAATCAACCTGGATTACAGTTCTACTCTGGCAATAAGTTGAGTAATGTTAAAGGACAAGGTGGTCATGTTCATCCAGTATATGCTGGACCCGAGTTTTACTTCACAAATTGGCATTATGTAGAGACTTATGAGCTTATTATTGTCTATAGATTCACCACGATTCGCAAGTATATGATGTTTCAGTTACAGTGTTGCACCAATTAGACTTGGATGTTTTTTCTTATTAAAAAAATGAGGAACTTCTGTTTATTTGATTCCTTAGTTCTATTGTTGTGTTTCTAGTATTGTCTGTTATGTGGCAACATATCTATCCTGAATCAACATCTTGGAATTCTTACAAAGCAAAATAATTGTAAGGATATATAAACTATTTGTAAAAACTATCCAACAACTTTTAGGCTTGAAATCTCAATTACACTACAAGAAACAGAGCATTTGGCTACGTTTTTTTGTTACAATTTGAAATTTGTATCTTAAATTTACTACTTAGTACGAAATTTCAAAATCATAACCTATTGAAACAATATCTCCAAAAATAAAAATTTCGCTATATTTTTTAACGATTAACTACGTTTTATATTCGCAACTAATAACTTTTTGTGACGTTTTTCAACAGTAAATAACATTTCGTAGAAAAAGATTTTTGTTACAAAAATTATTTCATAGTTAATAACTTTTGGTGACATTTTTTAACTATGAACCTAGTTTTAGAGCAAAAACTTTTTAGTTACAAAATGTTTTTTTAGCTAAAACTCAAAAGTATTCTAGATAACAATGAAAACGACATCATTTTCTCCCTTAAAATAACGTCGTTTATTCCATATTAATAACTTAAAAATAGTCATCTCAACTCGTTTTTCATATTATTTATTCCTGTTCCAGCTACTCCAACAACGTCTTCGTCTTCCCTCTTTGTGGTTTATGATCTTCCATGTTTATGTGTTCGTGTTTTCCACTTAAATGAAGTATGTTCCACCTTTTCACAAGTATTCTTCTTTTTCAATCAAAATCTAGTTCTCAGGTAATTGTCTTGTTCTCTCACCACCTACATTTGTAATATATAGTTTGTATTATCTATAACTATTTTCCTGCAACATTGATCAAGAATATATGAACAATTTCCTGTTTTGTTCTAGGTTAAATGTAGTTTTTCCAGATAAACTAATCTCATTTCATGTTGTTATTAATAATCCTTATAGGAAAGAGTTACATATCCAACACCTGCAATCCAAAAGAAAAAGAGTTACTATAGTTAGAATCGGATTTTCGATTTATCTAAACCATAGGATGAAGGATTCACTTTGTTAGACAAAACTTAAAAGGTGCTCTTCCCACATTTGAGTCAGATATTTGTCCATTTTTCTTTAGTTTGCCAATATACTGCACACTGACCTGAAACACAAACATAATTCTTTTATTTCAAATGTTGCTCTACATACATTTAACAAATTACTTAGACATAATACAAAATGAATGTAGGGTGGATAGAGGTGTATATCAAATGTTGATTCAATTCCTATATATTGTACTACATAAGAATTTTAGAGAAATCTATATGTGATAATGATCACATTTGAGAACCAGTATGAAAGATTGCATATTTAATGCAAAGCAACTTACCTAATTTTATGGGGAAGCTCTTTTTCCATTTGTCTTGCCCATTGTCAACTCCTCAATAGTTAATCCATTTGCAAAAGTTCTAACTTTGGAGGACCTGGTTGAAATATTTTGATCTTCAGACACTAAAGAAGATTTTGCATTGCCTCCAACAACTGTTATAGTTTGAACCTTGCTTGCTCCATCTTCATCCTGGGCCTTCTTCTTCTTGTTTTTCTTCTTTTTTCCTATTCAAAAGATTTTTCATCTTCGTCAAGGGCACTACACATAGATTTAGTAATGAGGTCTGTAAACCTATGCATGCATGTAAACAGAGGCATCATTGTGATCTTTATTAGAAAATGGATCAACATGTGGGTTTGTTAGGTGCATACATTCATATGCACAAAACTGAACACAACTTATCTCACCTTTTACCATTTCATTTTCATCTAGAGCATCTTGCTTATTCACCTCCCCAGGTTGTGCTTCACTATTTGGAAGCCTGTTAATTTTGTCAGTATCATCCATTTCATAACTATTTGCTTCTTTGACTTTTCCTTTTTGTTTATTCTTCTTCTTTTTCTTCCTAAGATCATATTCACAAACCAAAGTAGCAAATTTGTACAACAAAGAGAAAAGTTAGGCTAGCTTCCTAAGTTGCAAGAAGTGTTAACCATTGGGCACCACCAAAATGCCCCCTAAACTAGCTTCCTTATCACCAAATAGAAATAAAAATAAATAAGCTAGTCTTAGAGGAATATACCACCTTACCTTTCTGTTTCAACATTTTCAACCTTCCATTTTCTAGATGTAACATCTTCAGTATCATTGCTAACTTTTTTCTTAAATTCTTTGGCTGATTTGGTGTCTCACTGTTCACCCCGTTCTGCAAAGGAATATCAATTCATAGTTTCACTCTTTTCAGACGTAGAAATTGCCATCCTCATCTTTGCTTTCCAAAACAGATCTATCATTGGGCCTCTTGAAAATAATATGCATCTGAGAGTTATCCTGGTTCTCCAGGATGCTTGAATTTTTTTGCTTGGAAAATTTAGACTGACCATTTGTATTTGCAAGTTTATCATCATTCGTTATCTCCTCTCTCACAAGTAAATTATGAGAAATTGTTAATGTGAAAATATGTTTTTAGTCAATAACATCATGAATATAAAACTAACATCTCCTTTCAGTGTGACTTAAGTATTTATAATACTTACATACATGACAAATTCAACTAGGATTAGTGTTTATTTCATATTTGAAATAGTTACTTTTAAAAATTCCTATCAATATGTGTTCTAAACACTTATTCTATTTCACATATAACATAAACACTAATCCTAATTCAATGTAAAACCCCAAACCTTATTATGTTTTTATGTTAATGTATATGAATGTATGAATGTACATGTTGATGAATTAAGAGAAAGATGTCTACAAACCCTAAATGATCAATCGGGTAAGTCCGAAAGTTGTTTTAAGACAAATCGACTAAAATGCCCAAAAAGGGTATTTTTGTAATTTTATGTATTTTGGGAAAAACTGACCGAAATGGATCCCGATTAAGTTACAACATATTTCGTTGGTTAAGTAACATCAAAATTGTTGTTTTAAGAAATTGGTAAATTTCAGGGTTTCAGGAGTTAGTGGAACCCACCCGGTTAACATTAAACCCCTCCAATACATATATGTATGAGTATAATACATGAGTAAGTATTATATTTAGTATATTTGGACAAGTATATACATGTATGTGTGTGTGGTGTAGAAGAAGGGAGAATTGTATGGTCTTTAATTACGATGACTAAGCTAGCATTTAATCGGCTAGGTTGAAAAAATTAATGAAAGGTTAAACATTATTAAAGGAGGTATAAAAGGCAAGAAGGAGCTCCATCGTGAATCATCATCTTCAAGCTCCAAAAATTAGGTTTTCTCTCTTTCCTCTTCCCTCCCTTTTCGTATGAGTGAGAAGCTTGGTAAAGCTTGTTTTCTTCCATTTTCCTATACAATAAGACCTCCTCTCCATCTTTCCTAAGTTAGTTCTTGAAAACCTATCAAGGAAAGCCATCTTCCATCATCTCCAAGCACGGGTTAAGAGAGTTTAAGGTAACAAGATGACTTTTTCTCTTTCTCCTTAAGTGATTTATGTGTGTGACATGTGAATATTAGGGTTGGTGGTGATTGTTATGGGTGTGAAGCGATTTCGTGTATGACATGTGAGAGTAGGGTTTGGTGATAGTTATTATAGAAGTGAGTTCATCTTGAAAGATGCACCTCGATGAAGGAAATGTAAGGTTGTATTTTGTGACTTGTAAATGTAATATTGTAATGGAAGGAAAATGAGGAATATTGATTTAGGTTTAAAAGATAAGAGCATGGTTGTATAATATGGATTGATAAGGTAATATGATGGATGGAAGAATGTAGGCATGAAGTTGTCTTGTATTGGTTAAGGGATGTGATTCAATAATAATGATGAAATTAGGGTTAAAGAAGGTAAGACATTGTAAGAATATGTGTTGATAAAGTATGGAAAAATGATATGGTAAGTGTTTTGTGTAGTGTGAAGAAGAAATCTCTTACATTATGGTTTAAAATGGTTTAGGTTGCATGTTAGTAAACTTGGTAATTTGTTAGGAGAAGGAAGAAGATGGAATGGGACTTGGATTGTTAAAATGTTAAGATTAAGTGTTAAGTGTTGAAGTTGGTATATTGCCATTGCAATGGAATTGGTAATGTAGTAACTTATGTACATGTATGTTATGTTATGGGAATTGTACAAAAGTCCCGGAAAGTGAAGCACCATACGTATAAGAGAGTTGACGATAAAATGAAAATGGTGAGTGTACTTTTAAAGCATTTTTATGAAATTAGTTTATGATAAGATGTTTTATATATTTTCAACGAAGCAAATTCTTGGAAATTTTGATATGTTAAGTTTACAATTGATATTATTTCACGTAAAATGCTTTGAACAAGTTATGGATTGGTTTGGAAGACAAATTTTACTAACTCATGAATTGTATGTGAATTGGTTTGAAATAAACCTTGATTATGATATGAATTTGAGATTTTACAAGTCTCTTATTGATATGTGAAACAAGGAATTTTGTGTCTAGTGTATAGTCGCTCAATGATACGTCCGTACTACGTGGTGTTATCGTAGCGAAGGCACTGACACCGGAATATACGCCTTGCCCAATTTGTCCCGGAGATTACGGACGTGTTGTGGCTACAGTATGCTATGTTTGGGGCGAGTCCTTATGTTACACATTTTTATTTCACCTATGGTATGCCAAGACGATATATGCCTATACTATACTGATCAGAGTACAACCTAATATGCATGATAGTGTCGGGAGTGTCTATCACTAACCTGGGTGGGTTGAGTTGTCAGTATGTCCGTTGTGTCACCCTATACACATTAGGAGAGTACATTGTGTTGCACTATTGCGAGAAAGGTCGCAATCCCATTTCCTAGGTGCGAGTGTTGGGCGTAAACCCTATTAAAGTTTTACGCTCAATACCGCAAGTATACGGGTTGTACACTGTAGTAAAGAACTGATATCGATCCACAGGGTTTGATTTTGAAAAGTTTATGTTAACTTGAAAGATTGAAATGTTTGAAAGAACTGTGATATGCACAGTGAAATAACTAGATTGCAAATTGATAATGATACTAAAAAAATGTAAACGACAGAATTAAAGAAGGTAATTCCCAAATATGCTGCTGCAAACAAAGAAAAAGTGATTTAAGTGCAGAAGAGAACTTAGGAGACTATTTCTTCCCCACCTTGCTTCCCTTTTACTACGGTTGTTAACTATATTTGACCC
>JANIMX020132120.1:0-11674 GCA_024582655.2 Erythroxylum kunthianum | reverse complement strand
GTGGAATAACTGCCTTATACTATCAAAAAATGCAACTCATTGTATCTCATATATACAGGAAAGGCAACCAATGTGCGAACAAATTAGCTAATTATGGCCTTCGAATTTATGGCTTTGTATGGTGGGATTTAATACCGGATGTAGTCAGTGTTGATTTTTTTAGGAATCGATTTGGAATACCGAATTACAGATTCTGTTGATTCTGCATGGATTAGGTTTATGTACTCCATGCTACTTTGTAATTTTTACTTTTTCTTAATAATATTAAGGTATGTTGCAAGTGATTGATAGTGTCTAGGGTGCCAACCTCGTTGGGATGCCTTTCTCTATAGTGATGCTTTTGCATGCATATCCTTTTATAAATAAATAAAAATAGTCTTCAGTGAAATACTATATATTATATCAAAGGAATTTTTACATATTATAATTCCTAAACTTGTGTAAGAATTCCTTTGCTATCAATTTCCTGCTAGCTTGTTTGTTTCTTTGCACTTACTTACAATTAAGCTTGTTTCTACTATCTTCATAGGATTTTTTTTATTTCCAATCCAACTAGCATATACTTGAAAAATACATTATGGCTCACAAATTACCTCCATTCTCGCACCAAATATTGCCATTGAAACATCATATTTGTTTATAATTGCATAGTTTCTTATTTATTCCCTCAACTGCATCTCATCCTTAAACTTCATTCCAATTTCAAACTTAAAATCTTTCATATCGATTTTTGGATTAAAGACAATGTATTTCTTCTTTAGAATAGAAGCTTCATCGTCACTACAAACTGGTGATTGAACTTCAGTATCACTATCCTCATATTCATTATTTTCACCATGTGAACTTCCTTCTTGTCTTTGTGTATCTTTAGAATAATCACTTTCTTCATTGCAATCCTTTTCACTACCTTCAACCCTATCAATAACTTTGTCGTATTAAAACCCACTATGTATAGTCTTGGAACATCTATTCTCATTTGTTCTCGCAGCAACATATTCTTCATTATCAGTTGTAAAGAAATCATTTTCAACTAAATCATCTCCCAATTCACTAACTTGCATAATAATGAAATCATCATCTTGCTCCATTTCAACTTGGAACAACCCCTAATCATTCATACTCACTTTTTGATATGTATTATCATCAAATTTATTGCAAATATCAAAGTCAAATTCTTCACCATCTGTTATAGGATGCTTATAACTATGCTCATAGTAGATTTCAGCATTATGATAATTCAAATCTTCCATTTGTTGGACCATAGCCACCATGTCCTTATCATGTTGTAAGCTTAACTCCTTCAAGCTTCTCATCGACTCATTAGGAAATTTGTAAAACATAGAAATCACTATATGTCGTTTATCTTCAAAAACTCCTTTTAGGACTAGCATGATAAGTTCATCAACACCTTTATCCTTCTTCCTTTTAATCTTGCCCTCAACATATTTATTATCATGTCTTTCCAATACCCCCACCATAATAAAATTCAAATTTTACCAACATTTGCAAAATATTAGGCATTTTTAACAATGACATGTAACATTATACATAAGAAGATGGTTATAAATGGAAATATGTACAAAAGTTTATACTAAATAAGATGAGCTAAGGGAAAGTGTGACTAAGTAAAGTATATATTATTGGGTTAATTACAAAAACATAATTGAGTAAAGTATATTTAAGTCACTACAATAACATAGGGTTCATTACAAAAACACATTAAGGAAGAAAACTAAAAGATGACAAAGAGTGAAGAATTGAAATCTTGCCTAGTGGAAAATGTTTGTACTGAATTAGTTTACAAATGAATATCTAGAAAATAATACACATTCTAAGAGGAAAAAAGAGAAGAAAAAAACTAAGGAAACTCAATTTGGGACAACTAGAAACACTGAAAAGAAGAATAAAAAAGATACCTAATTACCATATAAATGGTAAGGGATATAATTTGGTGCAAATGACTAGGGCTATTAAAGGGGATTTATGCCTTAAAAAAATATTGGTTTATGCTCGGAAGCAAAGTTACCAAAAGTTTCAATATAGTGTTTATGTTAAAACAAATCTTTATACATGACATTAACTACCTTCTAACATGTATGTACTTGACATATGCTTTTCATTTCTATAAGGTGACGTGTTATCTCAAGGAAATCAAGTGAACATCAATATATAGTTGACATCTTAATTCCTGATATATTTAGTTTTCAAGAGGATTTGATAATTAAATTCAAACCAGAAAAGAATTGAGAATTAAATTCAACAAAAGATACAAAGCTACAATTACTAGTAGGGAAGGGACAAACAACTTGCCTTCTACTATGAAACACTTAATGCAGCTATTGGTTTAGTTGGTGCAAACAAAGACACAATAAAGAAAGGTTAGAACTTGAGCATAGCATAATATTATTCTCTCAATCCTAATTTGGTTGCATGGTAGAATATTAGAAACAATCTTCAAGAAAATATTTTAAATTTTTGTGAAGTTTAAGCACTAAGCCAAATAACCTACGGATAAATTAGTAACTATCTAAAAGCATTATGTTCCAAACATAATTAATAATCCAAATAAATATAAAGCACTTACTGATTTTCTTGTAATGAACTAAAAAACATAAAAATGAAAACGAAAAAAGAAACTTGGGTACAAAAAATTAGAAAACACAATAAAAGTGTAAACAAGATACACCTCTTTTTGTTAGTGCTTTATCCTTCAAAATCTCAATTTCTATAATATGACAGAGAAGATTGATGTGACAGAATTTTGTAATATGAAGAGGAGCGAATGTGACAGAGAATGATGTGCGACAGAGGAGCAAATCACAAATTCTTTAATGCAAAGAAGAAGGAAGAATGGTGTGTGACATTAAAGATTAGTGTGACAATAAAGAAAATTGTAACACAATTTGCAAAGAGGAGCAGAAAAGGGTAAGATTGGGCAACAACAAAGAAAAGGTGCGACAAAGAATGGAGTACGGGTAAGACAATATGAATCCCAAATTAATTTAAGATTTTTACCCTTTACTTTTAATTTTTCTTAATTTCTTTAATTCCACTTAATTAATTTAATTAAGCTTATGTGTACAATATAATACAATTGTAATCATACGTTTTTAGATTTATGTTTTATGTGACTTGTCATGTTAGCAACATTAGCAGACATACTAATGTTGGGTTAAATTTTAAAAAAATAAAAGCTTGAGCATTTAATTGTCACTTTTTAAAATTGGGGTATAATTACAAAATTGTGTAAAATTTAGGACTTTTATGTAATTAACCCTTAAAATATTGCTATATTTATTAAAAACTATTACATATAAATGAATATTTCAAAATCTAGCAAAGACCGAAACTTTTGACCCGGTTTTGAGAAAGCAAAATTAGTGAACAAATCGTGAGTATGGATTCTTAGATTTGTTTTTTTAAAGAAATTTGTTTCTATTTGAGATGTAAACAATCCAGTAAAGAAAAAACATGTAAATATTTTTATTCTTGTTTACAAAATTAATGTACTTTTAATTTGAAACAGATTGCAAATAAATTACTTAGTCTGACCCTAGAAATCAAACTTTGTTTGGATCAGGTCTAGAAAATCGCTCAGTATTCGGTTTTAAAAGAGCTAAATGGATGGTTGGATGTCTACATTTTGAGAAGCAAATGCTGGAGAGCGAGTTAATTGTGAATTAAAAATTTTAAAGAAGAAATCGATTCGTTAATTAGTTTTTCTATCTGATACAGAAAATTTTGAGAATGCCGCTTATTATACACCGAAAACAAAACCATGCTAATGGGGCAAATTAATTACATAAACCAAAACTGTGCAATTTCAGCCTAATACAAAATTGCGCAACTTAATATATACACATCATATCAATTTACCTGTTTTGCAAAGGTTGAACGAGAGACATCAATTATATACAACATTTACCTTGTGACCATTCAGTCATCAAGGAGTAACTTTATCAATTGCTCTAAGGCTTGCACCCGTACACATCACACATGAATTAATAAAATGTTATTGATATGATGACTCAATTGATAATACCTAGATGGGGGTCGAGCCCATGAAGCTTCATCATCTCCCAACACAATTGATTTGGATGGATTAAAACTTAAAGAGCAGAAGATTTCGACATGGCGGTTAATCTGAAACTATTGCATTTTAACATTGCATGACCAAAATTAGGAGATTTAAACTTACACGGGTATGCAGAAAGGTTCTTACACTATGTTCGAGAGAGAGAGGGAGAGAAACTATACTTGTATAATTCTTTTTCAGACAACAAATTACAACCATAAAAATTGTTCACTTAAAAAGAGCTAATTTCCTTCCTATTGATCGAAGTAACAATACTCCTCCTATCAGACACTTATCAGGCATTCTCTACATCCCATACTCCATGCTTAAAGAGTTTAGGCCATATATTCAAGCTCATTGATAATCTTGGAGTGAATTGGCTAAAACAAACTTATGGTCCTACAGTGTTCCCTGGAGCAATTACGATAAGTGGTTGCTAAAATTGTATGGGTCTAGCTATTAACAAACCCTGATATATTCTTCGTCCTCACTTCATTTCAAGAACGTGAAAAGTACCCAAGGACAACACTCACAAGTGCGACCATAACAACAAAAAGAAGAGGGAATCCCTCTTGCACCTTTCTTACACTTCTCCTACTCAAAACCTCCTGCAAGCAAATGAAGTCCATTTATGGTTCTACATAAATCACACTAGAAAATAAAATGTTTTTATGGTCGCCTCAGAAAAGTATAGTAAATTTTAGGATAATGCTTTGAAGCCAAAATGCAGCACATGCAGTTGAATTTTAATAACTTACTAGTTCTTGTTGTAAAATTTGTCTGTCGTAAGTGCTTTGTCTTCTCTCCTCTATCAACTTTGAAATTGTAGATTCAACCTGCACAGAAAAATCCAAAGCATAATTTAAAAATTCATTGGAAAAGCCAAAAATTACGAGAACTCAACAATCTTAAGAAAACATGGGACCTCACAAAAATATGTCAATAACATTGACAACGTCTATATTCCAACATATGCATCAGCATGTTACATAAAGAGAATAAAAGCAATACTCTAATTTATAATGGAGATCCAAATAGTGTCAACTATACATCATTCTCAAGCAAAATTCATTCTCTTATCCGTGTTCACCTTGTCTTTTAATAATCTAAGCAATGAAAGTAATGATTCAAATTCTATCTTCCAATTTGTGAACATAAGAATACCAAATATTCATAATCACCACAAAGAGCATCCATGTAGATCAGAAAAACCTTACAAATACTAACCTCATTGAACTTCAATTCAAGTACATTCAACTTTGACCTCATCTCTTGAATATCAGAAACAAACTTCAGCTCACCCACAGCCTTGCCTTCTGTCAATTCTACATCCCTTTCAGCATCCTCAACTGGAGAGGACTCACAATGATCAATTGACTTTAGTTGCTCATCATAAACAGCAATATTATCTGGTTTCAACTCCTCATTCTTTGCCAACTTTGACTCCTCAGTGTTAACCAAGTCTACATTTGTTGACAAAGCTGCCTCATTTGCTGGCTTCGACTCATTACCGATAGTCACATCCTTCTTTGCCTTCAATTTCAAGTCCTTAGTAGTAGCAAAGAGCCCTTGTCCATTAATTACTTTGAACTCTTCATCCTGAGCATCCTTTGACTCATTTGCAGCAGTTACTGCATTCTGTGGCTTCAACTCCGGACCCTCAGTTTTAGGGAAGAACCCTTGACCATTAATCATTTTGAAGTCTTCATCCTTAGCATCCAGTTTTGACTCCTTGCCAATGGAGACATCATTCTTTGTCTTCAATTCCACGCCCTCAGTTGCATTGAAGAACCCTTGGCCATTGCTCATCTGGAACTCTTCATTGTTGGCATCCGTGGAAACCTGCCGCCAATGATAACAGTAACCACAATGAAATTATTTTAGAAGAAAATTAAGAAAGAATCAGAAGTAAACTACCATCATGCACCAGATCAGTATTTTTGATTTAGATGTTCACTTTTACTATGAATTTCCAAAATTGTCAAGCCACAAAAGTAGAGTTTCTAACCATTGGTGGATTGAGAAGTTCTCGTCTCTTAGACACTGGATCTTTAAGCATTGGAAATTCAAGAAAAGGAGCCTCCTTTATCTCTCTATTAATCGGTGACAATACAGGTGATTGAGATGGGCTAACAAAGATCACTCTTAGCTTGACCTCTTCAACATTCTTGTCATCATCTTTGGAAAACTGACAATCAAACAAGAACATGCAGGGACATGAAATAGAAAAGAATATTCCAACAGACTTGGTGTATCAAAAGTAAAAGTGCAGCCACTTACCATGACAGAAGTTATGTCCTTCTCAGTTGTCCCAGCAGGAACAACAGTGCTTTGGATTAAGAACTTGTCTTTGCATATCAGATTAGGAGGAGCTACCTTTTGAGCTTGCATTGTAACTATTTAGGTGACAAACCAATCAGTACGTTAGCAGAAGGGAATAAAGTGTAAATAAGAATTATATGCAACACAAAACAGAGGAGACAAACTGATAAGGAAGACAGAGTGAACATGAATATTAAGAGCTGAAGTCCTAAAAAGTTTCAAAAGTAAGCATAAAAACATGAAAAGGGTTATTGCATTCCTATTAAGTGCAAGGATGCACATTCTTGGACAAAACAAAAGAGATTAGGGAGATGAGGAGGTATGTATCTGCATTGGAAACCTACAACTCACAATTGATGCAAAAATCTAGAATTATGTGGTTGAAAGAGGGTGATAGGAACTTGAAATACTTCCATAAAGTTATCCAAGCTAGAATGAATAAAAACAAGATTGGTTCAATTCAAAATGCTGAAGGGAAGGTTATCACTAATCAAGAAAGCCTCAAGGAGCTTGCCTTTGATCATTATAAGAAGCAGCTAAGGTCCAACATTGATGCATCCCCTCTTTCTGAAGAAATTAGGAACTCACTAGCTGGTTCCTTTCCAAGTAAGTACTCAGATGAACAGACTACGGATGTAACAACAAAAATAGATTAAGGAAATCTTGTTTTCATTTCACCTAGGGGCTTTAATGTAAGGTTTTTCCAAAATACCTAGGATTCAACAAGTGAGATGGTGGTCAATTTAGCGAATGAATTCTTCAAATCTAGTAGGATACTTGCTAAGATCAATAAGACATATATATGTTTGGTTCCAAAGGTGGCAAACCCTTCCACTTTGAATGATTATAGACCGATTGGTTGTTAGAATGTGGTTTGTAAAATGATTTCAAAAATTTTAGCGAACATGTTAAAGAAGTTCTTGCCTAGAATCGAAAATCCTTGTCAAAGTGCATCAATGAAAGAATATTGATGATAATATTTTGTTAGCTCAAGAATTATTCAAGAGCTATAACTCTAAGGAAGCCATCAAGAGTTATGCTTTAAATATTGATTTTGCCAAAGCTTTTGATTCCTTGAATTGGAACTTTATCCTTAGCTCCCTACAAGCTATGGGCTTTCCTTATAGATTCATTACTTGGATTCAGAATGGCATTACTTCAACTTATTTAGTTCTAGCGAATGAGGAGCCAACCAAACTCTTTAGAGCTGCTCGAAGTCTCAGGCAAGGTGATCCATTCTCACCATATCTACTTGCCATTAACATGGAATCTTCTCCAAGCTCACCAAGTTAAAAATTGCAAGTGAACTAGGCTTCAAATTCCATTGTAGGTGTAGCAAGTTGAGTATTTTCCAACTCTCATTTGTAGATGATTTGGTTATGTAATGTGGTGCTACCTCGACTTCAACTGGTCTCCTTATTAATTCTTTGGAGGTATTTAAACCCATCTCAATTCTAGCTTTTAATCGCTATAAAACCTTCTTTATTCTCTCTACAGGTGCTAATCCTAATGCAAGATTGCTAGCCATTTCTATGGGGTTAAAACAACTCCATTTTAAGTACCTTGGAGTTTCTATCACTACAAAAAAAACTTACTCAATTTGATTGCTCCCGACTTTTGGATTCCATTTGCAAAAGACTGAACAATTTGTGCAACAAATCTTTGTCTTATGGAGGGAAGACTTCAGCTGGTGATTTCCATTCTAAGTAGTTTGTACATATATTGGTGTTCTCATCTTGCTCTACTAAAAGAAATTATGAAAACTAATGACAAGCTATTTAGAGACTTCCTCTAGAGTGGAACAAATAACAGAGCAAAGATTCCCAAGGTTAAACGGTCCAATGTTTGTGAACCAAAGCAGTTTGGAGGTTCGGGTATCATCTCAGTTCGAGTGATGAGCAAAGTCTTGCTGACCAAAATGCTTTGGAAGCTTTGTATAGACAAAGAAGACCTCTAGGTGAAGTGGATAAATCTTTATTTTTAAAGGGAGAAAGCATTTGGTCCTTTAAGACCTATTCCAACATCTCCTCAATATTGAAACAGATTCTGCTAATGAGGAACATGGTTCAACTTTCCTTTAAACATAGGATTGGGGATGGTAACAAAACATTTTTTGGTTTGATCATTGGCATGAGTTTGAGGGACTTTCAATCCCTAAAAGCCATTATTCCTACACATAAAAAGGTTCAAGTCTTGATTAAAGATAACACATGGGCCTGGCCATTTCATTCTATAAGGGAATTCAAGGAAATCCTTGACGAATTGCCAAATTACTCTTCTAATTCTTCCATACTAGATATGATTCATTGGACTAAGGACAACTCATCAATGTTGACCACTAAATCTTGTAAGAGACTCCTACTGGGATGAAAAAACCTGAATCCTTGATCAAATCTGGTATGAGACTTGGTTTTATATCCATCTCACTCCGTTATGTTGTGATTGGTAGCTAACAAGAGTCTTGGTACCAAAGACACACTCAAATTTAACCTGACTAAGTTGTCCTCTGCACTATGCTCGGAGGTTCATGAAAACTTGAATCACATTTATTTTAGGTGTAGGTAATCCTCACAACTATGGAACCATATTATTAGACTATTCAAACTGCATTGCAATAGGTTGGCGTGGATAGAAATAATCTCTTGGATTTCCAATATACACTTATATATTTATATAGTAAAAGGGATAAAAAAAAGTGTTTAGGTTGACTTTTGGAGTAGTGGTTTGTTACATATGGAGCGAAAGGAACAAAAGAATATTTGGCAATGAGGCACTTGACTTGAAACTAATTTACAGAATCAAATACTCAAGATTAGAACAACATCCATTGCTAGGAATCTTCCAAACATAATGTCTCTTGGATTGTGTAATAGTTGGAACTTATGATAGGCTTCCTTTATTTTGTCTATTTGGCTTACTCTAGCCAGAGTTACTTGAGTTGATCTCTCTTTAAGTTGTATTTTGTATGTAGATACTTTGTCCTTCTAATGAATTTACTTATCTTCCAAAAAAAATTAAACTCTTCTAAGCATCTCTTCTTAAAATATAACTCCTTGGATCCAAATCCAGCATTTCACCACACTAGCCCTCACCTTCCCAAAAGTGAAAAGGTCATCCAATTTTTATCTTAAATGTAAAGAAAGGGGAGAAAAAAGGTGTTAGCTAATTATAACGACAGGCAGATAAAGGCCAAACATGATAAAGAATAATGTCAAAATTACATATTAAATCCAAGGCTTCATGCTACTACAAACATTTTACTAACCAACGATTAAAAAGGAGAAAACCCAAATGCAGAAGAATACACGCATTATAAGAGTTGACCAGCTGAAAAGAAAAATTCGCCATACCAGTAAATTCACAAGATGAATTAGGCAGAACAATTCCAACGTTTGGTCTGACACAGTATTTCTTGGGTGAAGTAGTCTTAACCTGCAAAGACCATAACCTAATTAGGATAGACAACTGAAAGGCATTGCAACAACTAAAACACATGAATCAACAACCAAATACTGCTACTACAACACAACTACAAACCTTGAAAGCCACAGAATGAAATGTTTTATTGGTAAGTCGAACTGAACAAGTGCTTTGCTTCTTCAATTCGACTACAAAAACAAACACTAGTTGGTAAGGTTCATATACATATCATCTATCATATCTCTCGAAAATAAATAAATAACATCTTTCGCTTCTTTTCAACATAATTGATTAATTAAGCTGGTTTTTTCCCCCTTGAACATCATCTAAAACAAATAGAAAAATCATGAAACAACTTACAAATGAATTCCATCTCCATGGGCTGGATCTCTAAAAGTTGCGAGTTCATTATGATTCTTCTTTTCTTCTTCTTCACTCTTGTCTCAGTCAATCAGTACATAATCCTGGGATCACCCAAAAGCTAAACTAACTTTTGCCTGCGTAATCATGAAAAGATTGACCAACACCGAGTTATAAATAAATAAAAAAGAACAACTTATGATTAACATCTTTTATCAGCTAGATTCTTAGTGCTCTCTTTTCTTTAACACTCAGATCCAGAAAAAAAATAAAAAAAAAAAGAGAATTCTGTTTTTCTTAGTTTAAGAAAAAAAATCAAAACAAGCAAACAGATTATTTTCGGGAAACATTTTGAAAAATAAAATTAAAGCTTAAAGGCTGCTAGTTTGTATGTGTGTGTGTGTTTAACAAAAACAACGACGACGACTAACAATCATAGTGAAATGGACAAGTTGAGATCGTCGACTTCGAAATATACAAGTTTAAGAAAAACGAAATCCAAAAATCAACTAAAACAACGCACCTTTTACAGCGTGCCTGCGGAGTTTATAAAACTGCAGACTAACGTCTCCTTGGGATTGATTGAGCTCCGATCGCCCGAAAAGAAAAAAGATGTTAAACGAGAAGAAATCGTCTTCTTCTTGTAAATTAATTGTATGAATAAGACTTTGATTGACACAGACTGGACTCAAAACTCTCTTTCTCGCTACTAACTACCACTATTATTACTATAGCTTACTCTCTTCCATTTCAGAAAACGACCACGTTTAGTCTCCCAATATTATTCTCTACAGGATTTAGCGCACGCAAAACGATAGCGTTTGGAGAAGAAAGCTAAAGAGAGAGAGGGAGGGCGCTTGAACGAGGTGGGAGAATCCCAAAAGCAAGAGAAGTGGAAGTGAATTAAGAGGAAGGGAAGGGGGGATATTAATATTATTACTGTTGTTGTTTCCGTTTATCAGAAGCAAACAGTAGATGAATAGAAGCTGGAGAGAATGAGAGCGTGTATTCGTGTTTGGTTTGGTTGATCACAAAAAACGGTGGTGCAGTGCAGAGACTGTCGTGTAGAAAATGACAAGTAAAAGCCAAGTTAGTTGCGAGATTGAGCGCGTGGGTCCAATTCTGATCAGCAGTTGTACCGGCTTCGTTGTTGTAAAAAGAAAAAACAATATAATATATAAGCAGGTTCACCAACTTCAAATCCAACCATGTATTTTTAGTTGGGTTAACGTTAACTCAGAATAAATAAATATGGAAAAGATGTAATTAAAAAAATTACAAAATGATACTATTGAATCTCAGATGTATAAAATCTTTAAATACATATATAAATTTGAAATCGTAATTAAATTGTCATATGTAATTAGATAAATTATTATTTAATTTTAAATAATTTATTAAATACCATTCAATATGTTCTGAATAATTTAGGTTTCAAAATAATATTATCAGTACTTAGTACTTACACTAATTGGCATTAAATATCATTATGACTTA
>JANIMX020131919.1:0-11675 GCA_024582655.2 Erythroxylum kunthianum | reverse complement strand
GATAGAAAACATATCGCAAAAGATAGGGTCTACATCTTTCTCATTGGTCTTGATTATAGTATGGATCAATAGTAGTCACATTCCAGCTACTTCTCCTTTACTGACATTAGAAGAAGCATATTCTTTGGTTCATCGTGAAGTACAATGATAAATGACCATGGGGGCAATTATCCACTCAAAGGCTTCAGTTAATTCCCTCTAACTCGATACTCCTATTTCAGCTCTTGGAGATTCTATAGTTCCTCAATCTCGATTTTGCACCCACTACCATAAGACTACACATACAGTGGATAGTTGCTAGAAGAGGCATGGCTATCCATAATGATATAAACTGAAGCAAGCTGGGAAAAAAAATCTGCTCAGTGTTACTACCACATCTTCTGCCTCTCATGTATCTTCTCAAGAGGGTAATTTTGGTTTATACAATAATTCTACTTGTTATGATGTTTGGGCTATTAATTTAGGGGCCATTGATCATATGAATAGTAAATCTTCTATCACTGATTCTACATCCCAACAGTTAAGTCAGTACAGGTTGCTGATGGGAATTCTATGTCAATCATAGGGGCTGGAAATGTGTCCCTTTCTCTAACATTTTCTATGTCCTTTCTTCTGCTTACACCTACACTTTCAAATAACCTCCCCTCCATCAACAAAATAACTAAGAATCTTAATTGTTATGTAATTTTTACTTCACTCATTGTGTTTTCTAAGGCAATCTCACAAAGATGACGATTATCATTGGTAAAGAAAGGGATTGTCTATATTATTTTGAGGACAATTGAGGCATAGCAACTCTTACGTATGGCTTCCAAACAAAGAGAGGCACATTATATAGAGAGAATTATTCTTTGGCATTGTTGGTTGGGACATTCATCTTTCTCTTATTTAAAATGTTTGTTTCTTAAATTATTTTCCAATATTTCTGTTTCTAGTTTAAGATGTGAATAATGCATTCCATCGTGTTCCTTTTCAAGTCAATTTTGACAAATTACAATTCCTTTTTTTGGTGTTTATACTAATGTATGGGATCCATTCTCTACGCCTTCTACTTTAAGACATAAATATTTTCTATTTTTTATTGATACTTGTACTAGAGTCAATTGGGTGTATTTTATGAAATCTAAGAGTGAAGATTCACATGTCATTTCTTAGTTATATAACATGATTCTCACTCAATTTAACACAAAAATAGAAGTTTTTCTTTTTGAAAATGGTTGTGAGTTTGCAAATCATTCTCTTGTTGATTTTATGACACAAAATGGTGTTCTTTACCAAAAAAACTTGTGTTTACACACCCCAACAGAATGACATAGTAGAATGCAAGAATCGCCACCTCATTGAAGTGGCTCGAGCCTTATGTTTTGCTATGCTAGTTCCAAAACGTTCCTAGGCTGAAGCTGTCATGACTATTGTTTTTCTTATTAATCAAATGTTTGCCAGGATTCTCGATTTTTAAACTCCTTTAAGGATGCTATCCACATTTCATTTCATTCCCTTTGCTCTAAATATTTGCGCTAAGGTTTTTGGTTATCTGTGTTCATATTCATTCTCTTCATAGAGATAAACGTGAACATCATGTTATTAAATGTATTTTGCATGGTTACTCCAATTCAAAAAATGGATACAAATGTTCTCATCCTACTATATCTCAATGGATGTTTAGTTCTGTAAAAATGAGTCCTACTTTTCTGGAGTGATATCCAAGGTTCCTCTAAGATCGATAGTAAAGAAGCAGAACAATTATGGTTGGGAGAAAAGAAGATATTGAGCTTAGGTAAGAGAACATTAAGGAAAATGGGGAATTCGTAGTTTTAGATGACTCAATTGTCAAGGAAACTAAATTGAACATGACAGTGAGAGACTTGAGAAAATAGCTAATGGTGAGAGACTAGCTCATTTTTTATGAGAAATGATACTCTAGGAACAAGGAAGATATCATGATTATGCATCTTAAATCTAGTACCTCTTATGATGATACTACCATGTCATCAGATAAATCTTCTACGATTGACACTGAGGTATGTACCTAATCTCCTGAAATTCCTAATCCCAATTCTAATACTAATTATAATAGGATATATCCTCTTCGTGAAAGAAAAGCACCTGATAGATTTGGTTTTTCAAAGCCTCTAATGTTGTTTATCCTAGTCATTTTTAGGAAGCCCTTGAAGATCCTTAGTGGAAGGACGTAATGGTAGATGAAATGATGGCTCTCCCAAAGAATTCTTATTTCGGAAATAGTCGAATTACCAATGGGAAAGAAGACTGTGAGGTGCAAATGGGTATTCATTGTCTGATACAAGTCAGATGGAACGATTGAAAGATACAAGGCTAGGTTGATTGTAAAAAAGCTATACTGATACTATGATATTGATTATCAAGAGACTTTTGTACCAATTACTAAGATGAATATTGTTCGTGTCATATTGTCGCTTGCAGTTCATCTAGATTAGGCTCTACGATAGTTTGATGTGAAGAATGTTTTTCTTCATGGTGATCTAACAGTAGAAATGTTTGGATCCACCCCTAGGTTTACATTAGAATAAGGAACTGTATACAAACTTAAAAAGACATCCTTTGTATTAAAGCAATCACCAAGGGCATTGTTTAGGAGATTGAGTCACGCAATGAAAGAGAGTGGATTCAAGCAAACTTTTGGCATATCATACCTTGTTTTATAAACATGATCATAATGATCTTACCTTTCTTCTTGTCTATGTTGATGATTATAATTGTAACAGGTGATAACATAGATGAAATGGAGAAACTTTGAAGTTATCTGGCCAAAGAATTTAATATAAAGGATTTGGGACTTCTCAAATACTTCTTAGGCATTGAAGTTCTCAATCTAAAAAAGGACAATTTCTTTCCCAAAGGAAATATAATTTGGATCTGCTAACTGAAACTGGTAACTCTATCTGTGAGCCTATAAATATTCCTATTGAGGTTAATCATGACCTATCTATTTCTCCTATTCAAATTCCAACAAACAAGGAGATATATATCAAAGAATAGTTGGGAAGTTGATCTATTTAACTCACATAAGATCAAATATAGCATATGCAGTTAGCGTTGTCAATCAATTTATGCATAATCCATGTGATCAACACATGAATGCTGTTAGCCGAATTCTAACATTTAAAATCAGCTCCAAGTAAAGGTGTTCTATTCTCCAAACATGGACAAGCTGATATTGTGGGATATACAAACTTTGACTTTGTTGGTAGTAGAAAGGAAAAAATCTACTTATGGATATCTTTCGTTTATTGGAGGCAACTTGCTGACCTAGGGAAATAAAAAGCATAATGTGGTTTTGTCATCTAGTATAGAAGTTGAATATTGTGCTATGCATCATACAATAACAAAACTTTCTTGGCTGAAAATTTCTTAACTGAACTTAGTTTTAATCCCAAAAAGCCTATGGTGTTGTTTTGTGATAATAAGGCAACCATTGAGATTGCTAATAACCCAATGCAACGTGATCGAACTAAGCATGTTGAACTAGATAGGAACTATATTAAAGATAACATTGATTCTAGGACAATAGAAGTTCCTTACACTAGAAGTTCTGATCAACTAGCTAACATTATGATTCATGTCGTCAATAGTGGATCATTCCATACAATGTCATTCAAGTTGGGCATGCATCATATCTATGCCCAACTTGAGGGGAAGAGTTAGTGAGAATGGACTATGATTCTTTCCTAGTTTGTATATTTCCTGTACAACTTCCCTAATTTAGGAATAGGAATATACATACAGCTGTATGATTTATTTGTTTACTATATATAGGTCCTTATATCTTGTATATATATATCAACGAAATATATGAAAGAACTATCTTGCATATTCACAACTTTCTTCCTTTTGATTTTTTATCGTAAATCATAGATGATTGTCCAACCAAACAATTTGATACAAAATGTTCCTAATGATTACTTATATCTTCAGCCCATATAATTGAGGAGAATCATATCCATGTAAGTAATATCCTCTTAATTTGATTAATAGTAGTCTTACATTGTGTAACATGAGATCCATTAGAAGTAGGCAAAGATGCAACTCCAGTTGGATTTATCTGACGCATCAGCTGTGCCTGCTGCTCAAGAAGCTTGTTGAATTCTGTTATTTGTTGCTTCACCATCAATCTTTGATAATAAGCATTGAAAAATTCACGGTTCTCTTCTTCAAGCTTCTGCCAAACTGTCAAACAAAGTAAGAGTTCGAAAATTAGTAAGGGACCATGTCTAGAAAGAGTTCGAAAATTAGTAAGGGACCATGTCTATAAATAGCTCCTACACTGTTAGAAAGTATGCTTTTACAAGTGCAGATAACTGAGTAGCTGCATGCATATCCAAGGAGATAAAGGTATAGCCGCAGGTGAACATGAATAAATAGGAGTTTAGTAAAATAGCTTCAGTGACTTATCATTTGTATTGTTGCAAGAACTATGACTTGGAACACTTTTTTAAGAGACAAGATAGATTGTGGTACATCTTTTCAAGAGAATTTAGTCTAATTCAAGATTTAATCCTTAGCATCCACAAGGTTGCTATAATTCATAAATAAAACCATCGAATAGGCTGGAGCCAATAAACTAATATAATCTTGCACATCTACATACAAATATGCGTATATTACTTGTCCATGTCAATGACAACTATTTAACAACAAAGTGATCATGCTTTCCTGAAAGCATTTCTACAGCCAACACAAAAAGACAAACTAACAAAGCAATAGTATGGGCTTCTGCCACAGTAGCAATGTTGATAAATGATTACAAGAATAAAAGCACAATCACAATGATTCAACCTGAATGCTAATCAACGTTACATAGAAAAGAAAAATGGTCTCATGGAACTTATTCATGCAAATATTTAAGTATCACATTAGCTTGTGTCATTATCAATAAATTCTATAGTTACCAAGTTCAGTAAAACCAGGTTCTATCTTTGCCTGATCTAACAATGTTTGCACAACCTCTCTCTGGTTCATATACAGCTGAAGACACCGTTCTATAAGATTTTGTACCTGGAATAGAAGACCAATAAGGTAGCAAAAGGTTATAGACAAGTAGGTTATACACCAAGTTCTATACTTAACCAAACTGAAGTTAAACCATCGTACCACTTGTATATCTTTGGGTGATACCCTTCTCACTCCTCCACTTGACATGTTGTAGTCTTCTAAATAGAAGAGGATCTAACTGAAAATAGATGAAATTCACATAAACACTATTAGTGAAAAATTCCAAGAGCTTAGTACGAGAAGTCTTCACTTTTGTTTGATCTGTCCATTTTAGCCATGGTACATGCACTCTTTAACGTTTGCAGTTGGTTCAATTTTAGAAACACAACCAACACTTATCTTGGAAGCCACACATGGATTTAGCCTGTAATCCTTCTTCATTTTGTATAAATACTAGCAAATTCTTCTATAGTTCTTCAGCACGCCCATTATGTTACTCCAAAGCAAATACTCTCAACTTCACACGTCATGTAATCACATATCATCACTTTCAATTTCACAAACCTTGTCAGACAAAATAAAATATCGTGATATATGGTCCACCAATCTCTCCGAAGTTGGCCTCCATAATTCATATCTTTCAGAAGATTATGCAACCAACATCTCTTGGGATGTTAACTTTTCACAAAGATTCCTTAGTCTTTCATAAAATGAACAAAGGAAGAGTTTAAAATATATATAAAAAAGCAGCCATCAAGGAAAAAAATTCAATTTCTACTACCCGTTCATAAGAAATAAAACATGTGCCCCGGACTTGGCATATTGAACTATATCCCAAAATGGAAAATTTAACAAAAAGAAAAAGATATGAACGCATCCCAACTCTCTAAAATTACAACATTGCGAAGACTTCCCATTCCAAAGCATAATCCGAAACCCATTAAGTTTCCTAAAAGATCAAACCCTATAAGTAAATCTCATGTTCTGAAATTCCCAAAATTTGAATCACCAGAAAAGCTCCAACTTTTTTAAATTCAGAAGACAATTGGAGCATAATCCTCCGTCCCATTTCCACAACCTCATCCCTCGTATTCTCCACAGTAAACGTGACAGAAGCACATAAATTAAAATGATGACAGCACAATTATCTTTCCGATGACCAAAATCGACAGGAAAATCAAAATGTCCTAGAGAACTTCCATAACCACACCGGATGAACATTATTTAATCGAAAAAAGAATCTCATAGAACACAAATACTGTTCAAACATTGGAATATATATGCGTAAATATCACGCTCTCAGAAGATAAAAACAAAAAGCAACAAATATAGAAGAAGAAAAGCAAATAGCAGCTAGAGAACGATATACTTGCTAGAGCCTGACGTTATGGGAGCAGATAATTATATATAGAAAAATATGTTACACAAAAATAGCCAATGAATAATTTGGATTTACCCACATCACACAAGTCTTACCTTCTATTCAGCAAAAGGGTTCTGGATCAAGAACAAAAGAGAGCGAAAACTGTTCTTCATCTAATTAAACCGATCATGGTGGTTCTTAATTTTCATTTTATTTAAAAAAAAAGCTTAAAAACAGAACTAAAAGAACTCGGGGATGAAGATACGTGGATTGCCTAGAGGAGGGAGGGGAGGAGGTGGGACCTAGAGGAGAAGATCAGGTGGCGGTGGAGGTGGTGATTGATTGTGACATACATTATTCCACGTTTTTACCACACAACTAGCTTTTATTTTGTTGTTTAGTTATAAAGCTGCTTGAAAACTTGGTCAACATCATCAGTGCATATAAAACAAACACAACACATAGATTCGAGTTTTTCTCTTGCAGCTGTTGGCTACTTTTCTTCTTTGCCACCATCCCAAATCCAGTGAACAACACGTGAAACCGCAAAAGTTCCACACTTGAGAACAGGAAGCTATGAAAGATTCATCCTTTTTTTCTTGTTATCAACTTTTTACTCTCTCGTAAATAGTAATGGAAATATTGTAGAAGAGGATCATAATTAGAAAATCTGAAAGCTTACCTTTGCTTCAGTTGAACAGAATAGCCTTCTGTTTGAGATTACTGAAAGGTCTTGGCTGCGTAAGATGTGAACTTACTGGTTGGTTGGTTTATTTTATAATTAATTGATTTTGGGTGTGCGTAATCTGTAGAAGATGCAAATTGAATCCTGAGAGCTTTTTCCGGACAGAAAAGGAAAGGAAAATCTCAAGCAATCAAATGGGGCATATGATGCGGACAATTGACAACAGATTTAGAAAATTTTAAATATAAATATAACAAAAGGGTTAAGCTCTTGTTTGCGTAGGATTTGAAAAACAGCGTAAACAAAAAAACAGGCAGTTAGAGCGATCTCAATTTGAAGAAGCAAAACATAAATTTACGTAAAAATTGTTCAATATAACATCTTAAATTTAAATTTTATTTTAACCTATATTTTAATATAAAAAAATTATAGCAACTCAAATAAAATTTAATGTAAAATGTCTAAACTATTCTTAATAAAAAAAATTGAGTGATAACGCTTCCTCCACCATTCTTTCTTTTTACATTGAATGTTTTTTACATTTTGGGTCCTTCAAACTTATCAAGTTTAGTTGAGGAATTAAACTCGATTCGGGTTTCGTTGAAGGATGAAATGATTAAGTATGTTATACTTTGTATATTTCTTTTGTATAAGCTTTTTGTAATGGCTTTCAAGGCCTGTACCTTGCGTACTTTTTCTTTGATTGTATATAAACTGTTTTATTATGAATGAATGTGGCTCGACCACACTATTCTGTTTTACTATTTTTCGCTGCGTATGATTCTATTGAGGTAATGTTGTGATTTTTGTATGAGAGAGTGTTACGTGTGTTGAATAAATTGAAATAAGGGAATGAAGTAATTAAACCTGACATCGGGTTTTGTTGAGAGAAATTAAATCTGACATCGGGTTTAATTAAATGAAACTCGACATCGGGTTACGTTGCAAAATGAAACCCGATATTATGTTACATTATAGTTGACTGATGAAAGAAATATGTTTGATTGAAGAATTAAATGAAATCTAACATCGAGTTACGTTGTAAAATAAAACCCGATATCAAGTTACGTTATAGTTGATGGATTGAAGAAAGTACGTTTGATTGAAGCAATAAAATAAAACGTTATAGTTGACGGATTGAAGAAAGTAGTTGACGGGGAGTGTTACATGTGTTGAATAAATTGAAATAAGGGAATGAAGTAATTAAACTCGACATCGGATTCTGTTGGGAGAAATTAAACCCGACATTGAGTTTAATTGAAAGGTATTCCAAGAAGAATTAAATGAAACCCGACATCGGGTTACTTTGCAAAATGAAACCCGATGTCAAGTTACATTATAGTTGACTGATGAAAGAAGTATGTTTGACTGAAGAATTAAATGAAACCCGACATCGAATTACGTTATAAAATAAAACCCAATATCGGGTTATGTTATAGTTGATGGATTGAAGAAATTACGTTTGACTGAAGCAATAAAAAGATACCCGACATCGAGTTGCGTTGTGAAATGAAACTCGATATCGGGTTACGTTATGATTGTGTTGACTAAAAGAGGTCACGTTGACTGAAAGCATAAAATGAAACCCGATAGCAGGTTATGTTGTGAAATAAAACCCGATACCGGGTTACATGCAAAATTTATGTTGCATGGGAATTTTTCAGACAAGTTTTGAGCTGAGAACCAATGAGAATTAGACAAGTGTCCAGATAATAACTCAAGTAGTTAGGAGATTAAACCCGATATCGGATTTAGTTGGGAGATTAAATCCGATATCGGATTTCGTTGATAGATTAAATCCAAATTTTGTTTTCAGAGGGCACTGCCCCCTTGCAACCCCTGCCAGCTCACCGGTGAACTGAGCAGTTGCTTGCTCACCGGAGAGCGAGACCCCGACTACCATGTCGAAGTGACCATAAGTCGATTCGCATAAGTATGAGTCAATCCCAACAAAGTTTAATTTTTATTAAGGGTAGTTTAGACATCTTACATAAAAATTAGGTATAATTGTAATAAGTTTGTTTGAGTGACTGTAAACATTTTTTTTTACCAAAATATGGCTAAAAACGAATGAACACATTTGCTAGTTACTGATTATAAATTCGTCTCTAAATTTATTAGGTTTTTTTGTGAAGTATTAAAGTATTGTAGTCCTGAAGTGTTGTTATCCCAATATATTCAAATGTTAATAAAATATTCATTTTATGCTAGAGTTCTATCATATTTTTAAAATATTTTGATACCGAACCTTAGAACAACTTATAATGTTATTCTTTTGTAACCGAAAGTTCAAATCATGAAAATAGTCTCTTTGTAAAAAAACAAGAGAAAAATTGCTTATAATTGATGAATCTTATTCGATCCTTGCAAAGCAGGAAGACTGAATTTATTGTGTTGTGTTGTTGAATTTGATGCAAAAGTTTTAAATATAATCAAATAAAGTTAAACCCTACATTTTATTCGGAATGGATATTTTACTATAAAAATATATTATTACTAAAAATTCATATGAGACAATCACAAAATAATTATAACAATAATAAAAGAGAACAAGTTAAAGGAGAGACAAATTGATTTATAATGGTTTAGCTAAATAATACATTTTAAAATAGTTTATACAATTAATACATTCATTTTAAAATAGTTTATGCAAATTAATACATTGAACCTCCTAGAGTTCAACATAGTTTATGCAATTAATAAATTCATTTAACACTTTCTAACATTTTGAAAGAATCTAATCAACTTTGTAGCACTCTTAATGTTTTTCTCACAATTCATATGTGATATATTTATATCTAAAACATGTGCAAATTGTTATTACTCATTGAAACTAATCATGTGTTAGGCTAATCGATGCCCTTAGTTGAACATCCATCTTTGACATACTCCCATTTTATCCAATTTTAAAAATACTACCGATTAACCAAACCCAACCTTCATGTAATTAATGCCCAATCTATTGGTAGATCGGTTAGTCAAACCTTTAATATCCCTAATTAGAAATATCCATATTTTATCCACTTTTAAACATCTCATTTGTTGGCCAGTATAAATCCTTCAACTAGCTAATGTCGTATAGAAAATGAGTTGAAATATTTAACCCATAGGTATTTTCAAAGATTAAACACACTCATTTGGCAAAAACTTTATTCAAAACTTTTTTTTAAGTGTGTTAGTGGTCAATAAGGTTTTTTTTTTATCTTTTCAAATTTTTCTTGATTATGTTAAAGTACATGTGTTATTCTCTAAATGTAAATAATCATGCAATGATTAAGCTCGTAGACCGTTAAAGCAAGTAATTCAAGGGTCATAAGCAATTTAGATTGATTTAATTACTAGTGAAATGCTTAATTCTTTTCCTCTTGACTTCAACTTCACTTCTATTGTTTTAAAGCTCCCTTTAATTATATATGAACTCCACTTTACACATTTTGTTCCTTGATAATCGACTTGAGTTGGTTTGCACATTTGATCACTTTACTTTTATATTAAACTTAATCTTTCATGTATTATTTAATATCGTATTAAAATACTAGTTATTAGTTTATGCTCTACACTCAATTAGTTAGTTATATATTTGTGATATAATTAATTAAAGATATTCTTTATTTTATACATATTTATTTAATTAACTAATTTATAAAATTTAAGTACATGGGATAAATATACTTTTCAAATAAAATTATGATAATATCATAATTATGAGATTAATATTGTATTTATGTTTTCTCTAAATTATTCATAGTGGTTGCTCTCTTAAAATTGGATATTAACAGAGTGGAAAGATTGACACATGCTTTTTTTCCCTTATAAATGATATAGTCGATCTCATAAACTAAATAATAGAGATATTTAAACAAACATGTAAGTGATTGTTAGAGAACGAATTTATTAAGTCGATAGTAAACTGACTCAACATATGAATTCTATATAGAACATCACTTATATGTCTATAAAAAGGCTTATTGTAATAATTGTATAAGTGATCTTTTGACTTAAGATTTTTAAAGTATCTTATATAGGAATTGTTTTGTTTTGATATTACTTAGGGCCTCTCCTAGTTAAAGATAGCTCAATTGATAGTCATTGAATATACATAAACTGTATAGAGGTAGTTGAATTATCAATATAGGATTTATCATCATAAAGTAATTAGGGAGAATGTTCTATTGTTCTTGATCAGTATTAATTTAAGAAATCCTTAACCAAGGTGGAATGATACTTTTAAATAGTTTTTAAATGTTTTAAGAAATCAACTACTAATGATGGAGAACTAGTATGATTGGAATAAAATAGAATACACATTAATTTCATACTTTATGTCTAATTAAAATATTATATAATAAAAGGATTGAATTATACAAAAGAAAAATTATGCATGGAGATGTTAGTTCAACCGATTTTGCAATTCCTAATATTTGAGTAGTGATGATGTTTTGTTAGATGCTAATCTTGAATTATGAATATAAATTATTTAATTAAAAATTAAAGATAAATTAAATAAGTTTAATTTATCTAATCTTAAGTACAATTTAAGATTATAATTTATAGCTATAACTAAAATATTTAGGATTCTAATGGGTCATAAACAAAGAATAGTTGAAAAAAAGCTAATTTAATTAAGTTGGACTTGATTATAAAGTTTGAAAAAAA
>JANIMX020131236.1:0-11683 GCA_024582655.2 Erythroxylum kunthianum | reverse complement strand
TATGAAATCTATTATATAAAGGAGTAAGAGCTACTGATTTAAGTAAGCTCTCAAACTCTTATTCTTAATTCTTTACAATAACAATAGCCTAAATTGCCTGGTTAGTTCATACAAGTGTAAATAATGTTACCGCCATGATACAAGCATGAACATGGGAAACATTTTACTGTGTAAATAATGTATTGCCTTTCTGATGGAAGCTAATGCGGCTTTCTGCAGGATCTGAGGCAATGTTTGCAGATCTTTGCTACTTTTCGGTGAAATCAATTCAGGTAAAGTAATCAGAAACTGATTTTGCTTCATCACTGTGTTGTAATGGACGGGTTCAATCCAGTTATTTGATCTTTTGTTTTTGTTTTGATTGATAAATTTGGAGTTTGCTTTATGTGCTCATTTGCAGCTTACATTTGTATTTCTTGTGTTGCCATGCCTTCTGTTGGGTTATTTGGGTCAAGCTGCATACCTCATGGATAATTATACTGAAGATCTTTCTCAGCAAGCTTTCTATTCTTCAATTCCTTGTAAGTTTCAATTTTCTGTCTTTATCAATGTGCTTTCTGCAATTTTGTTAAATGGATGGTGTCTGTGCTTTGCAGAACCTAAAACATTCTGTAATTTCAGTTTAGTTTTTGGGAAGAGATTCTTTTATATATGCATCTGCTTTTCATGATTAAGTTTGTTTTATATCCTGAAGCTCCTTATAAATTGATCTGTTCTTTGATTAGAATAATTTTGTTCTGTGTCTACAGCTGCTGCTTTCTGGCCTGTTTTGATCATTGCTAATATAGCTGCATTAATTGCCAGTCGAGCAATGACAACAGCCACATTTTCATGTATAAAACAGTCAACAGCACTTGGTTGTTTCCCTCGTCTTAAAATTATCCATACTTCTCGAAAATTTATGGGTCAGATTTATATTCCTGTCATAAACTGGTTCTTGCTGGTAGTGTGCTTGGTGTTCGTCTGCACTGTTTCGAACACAACTGAAATGGGAAATGCATATGGTAACGCTCCCTTCTAAATGTTATTTAAATCCTGTTGGAGCTCTTTTGTTTGCTTTAATGTAATTTATGAATTGCTCACTTTTCCATCCTGATAAATAGATATGTAAAGGGCCAGCATATTACTATGTAAAAGCCATAAATTTCAAGCGCCAAAGGTTATATTCCTTTTTTATATGTTCAACCTTAGAATTCCTTGCTATTTATAACTGCAAAGAGCTGTTTGTGGATTCCATTGACATGTGGCACCTGTCACTGACTCCCATCCTCTTAAGATTCTCTATTTGATTAAATCCCTTCATATTGTCAGACAACATATAGCACTGGCTTAAACTATTTCAACATATTGATTTGACGTTACTCTGAACTTGCGACAGTACACTACTAGCAATATTCACACGAGTCTTCCTACTGCTATTTCTTTGGTAAAATTGCATTAGCATTTCACTGTTTTCTGTTTGTTATTGCAGGAATCGCTGAAATGGGGGTGATGATGATGACAACAATATTAGTAACCATCGTTATGCTTCTTATATGGCAGATTAACATCATTGTTGTCCTAAGTTTTCTGGTTGTTTTCCTAGGGATGGAATTGATATTTTTCTCATCAGTTTTAGGCAGTGTGGGAGATGGAAGTTGGATAATATTGGTTTTTGCTGGTGTTATGTTTCTTATAATGTATATTTGGAATTATGGGAGCAAGCTGAAGTATGAAACTGAAGTCAAACAAAAGTTGTCGATGGATTTAATGAGGGAACTGGGTCCCAACCTTGGGACTGTCCGAGCCCCAGGCATCGGCTTGCTTTACAACGAGTTGGTGAAGGGAATACCAGCAATTTTTGGCCACTTTTTAACCACTCTCCCAGCTATCCATTCAATGATAATATTTGTGTGTATAAAGTATGTTCCGGTTCCAGTAGTGCCTCAGAGTGAAAGGTTCCTTTTCCGGCGAGTCTGCCCAAAAGGCTATCACATATTTCGTTGTATTGCCAGGTAATATTAGAAGTTCTGCAAAGTTATGGTTTTTTACGGATTGTGCTCATATTGTTTTTCCTTGTTTCTTCTGTTTTGAACTTTGTGTCTGTACATGAAAGTCATGAGCGCATGTGTATATGTGAAATCATCCATGTATCCATATATTTTGTTTTATCACTTCCAACAGGTATGGCTACAAGGATGTCCGCAAGGAGAATCATCAAGCATTTGAGCAGTTGTTGATTGAAAGTCTCGAGAAGTTCATTCGCAGGGAGGCCCAGGAAAGGTCGTTAGAGAGTGATGGCGATGCTGAGACAGAATCTGAGGATGATACATCTATTACCAGAGTCCTTATTGCTCCCAATGGAAGTGTTTACTCCCTTGGTGTGCCTCTCCTAACAGAGTTCAAGGATACAGGCAAGTCTGTTTCTCAAGCAAGTACCTCTCAGGATGTGTGCTTGGAGCCTCCGGCAGACCCCACCAAGGCTGATGCAGATCAGAGTCTTGATAGAGAGCTATCTTTTATTCGTAGGGCTAAAGAATCCGGTGTTGTTTATCTTCTTGGTCACGGTGACATCAGAGCAAGGAAAGATTCCTGGTTTATTAAGAAGCTAGTAATAAACTACTTCTACGCATTCTTGAGAAAGAACTGCAGAAGAGGGATTGCAAATTTGAGTGTGCCTCACTCAAATCTTATGCAGGTTGGCATGACATATATGGTTTGAGGAATTATTTGGCAACCCACATAGGACAAACATTAAATCACAGAAACCAGAGTTTCAGAAGTTGCAAATTGCTGTAAAGTGGGGTTACATCCTATATTTCGTACCTTCTTGTGGCTACTTAGTTGCTGTAAGAAGATGCAATTCCTGAAGTAACACATTAATGTTCATCCATTTCTTGGCAATGACTACTGGTGTAAAGAAAAAAAAAACCATTGGACCTTCTTGCGGTTGCAGAAAGTTTTGTAGTACTCATAATTGGGCTGACTTTAATGTATTGAATTGTATTGTTGCAAAAGGATCCACAAGGGTTTGATTCTTGTAATTATTATTTAAAAAGTCTATTCAATGATATGTTTTTTTTAATCAAAATTTCAATTTTGTTATGAAGTTTTCTGCCTTCTGTAACTTTAAAATGATATGAAGATCCTCCTATGTTTAGTCAAATGATTCACTTTTGTATTGTTCTCTAATTGAGAGTAACTTGATCTTGTCAACCAGATGTTCCAAGGAAGTGAAGACCCTAGCCTGGAGCAAAGAAACTGTTCTTGAAGTGTCATGATAGTTGGAGATTCTGATGATTCTTTTCCAGTTGAGAGGATATGGTCTGTGTTGTTCTTGAGGTCGGCCCAAAAATTAGTCTAGCCCAATCGGACTTGAGCAGCTCGAAGCCCAATTAAGCGGCTTGATTATTATTATTTAATTTAAAATTTAAAAATAATGTCATTTTTTAAAAAAACATTTTTCAAGCTTTGAGCTAGATCATACTGAGCTTGAAAGTTTTGAAAAAGTCCTAGTTCGACTTAAAGTTCTATTAAATCCAACTCTTTTTGTTGAATTTGAATTGGGCAGGAGTCGACTTTAGTTGCTAACCCTAATTTTAAGGAGAGGTGTTTACAATGATTATATTGGGATTAGAGATGAGTTCAAAGTTAATGGATTAAATTAAATTTTATTGTATTTGAATTATGACTAATTATAATAAAAAATTCTATAAATTATATTAAATTAATTCAAAGCTAAAAAATTAAATCGAACATAAATTTAAATTTAAATGTATTCTTCATACTCGAATTTACTTAAGTTTTAAGAGGTTCGAACTTTATTTGATTCATTTTTAACGGACTAGATTTAGGACATATTTGGTTGAGCTGATAACTGATAGCTGATTGTGAAAAGCTACCTTTAATAATTTATTGAAAAAGAGCTGTTTGAGGCTTGAACAACTATCAGGAGCTATTTGATGTCCTTTACAAAACAGCTGTTAGTTGAATCAGCAGCTGTTTGGAGCTATCAACTCCTCCCAAACTCTAAAACAAACAGGTGCTAATACTTAAAAATAGAACGACGGTTTGGCCTAACCGATGCTCGTTACTGTTAGAATTTAGATTTGGGCCTAATTCAACACATTTAGTTAACACATAACGAAACCCGATATCGGGTTATGTTTCAAAACGTAACCCGATATCGAGTTTTGTTTTATACTTTCAGTCAATGTTCCTTTATTCAACACATAACGAAACCCGACTATCTTATTGCAGTGAACATAAGTCGATTCGCATAAGTATGAGTCAATATCAACAGAACTTAATTTTTTATTAAGGATATTTTAGGCATCTTATATGAAAATTGGGTATAAATATAATAAGTTTGTTTGAGAGGTTATAAACATTTTTCTATCAAAATGTGACTAAAAATAAATTTTGAATTTGAGATGTTATTATATTAAGCAATTCCACGAAATAATATCTCCCCAAAACTCAAATCAGATTCAAAAGTCTTATCAAATTAAATCTAACTCTTTGATTACATATCCAACCGAACCAAACCAAGCCTAACCAACCTTACCAAGTCTACTTTACACTCGGCTACTTCTTAACGTGAACTGAACGCAACCAAAACTAGACAACAACTACGTGTCATTGTAATGCAAGTAAGTCACCATTAACTCACAAAAGGTACTTATCAGGAGTAATGTAATATGTAAGTAAGAAAAGTCGAGTAAACACAGGAACGGCTGCTTTTAGTTGACTATTCTGAATTTTCTAAAGGCATTATTCACGGGACCCATAACACTTATGAGCGTGCTTCTTTGACTTGGACCTTTTATTTTTTTACCCAAAATATGCTTATTATGCTCTTTTCTCCATTCACCATATATAATTTATGTTATAGATATTATTTTAAAATAATGGTCTTTAACAAATCTTTAAAAACTTCTTAATCTTTTTTAAAAATTTTTTTTAAGAAAAATCTTATTTCTTAGACTTTGGTTAAAAAATAATAACGAAATAATCACATTATAAATATTAATCACGTATCACTAATATAATAATCTAACACAACTCGTAAATTTGACATAAACTAATTAAATTTGACTTAAATTAATAATTTAATATAATTATAACAAATTATTAGTTTGAATCATATTTAATTAATTCGGATCGAGTTTAAGAGCTGGATAGAATTGTCATGTAAATAACAGTTAATTAGCCCACGTTTAATACTCATATTATACGTATTTTGTCGTTGTTTTTAACTGAAGTCTAAGAGAATGAATTTTCTAAATTTTTTAAATTATAAGAGAAGTTTGTGTCTTTTATCATATTTTTATAATTTATAATATTAATAATTATAAAGAGAATTTAACAAAAAAACTAAACATAAGAATATGTTAATTAAACTAAAGATCAATTAAACAACAACAACAACAACAACAACAACAAGTGACAAATTAAATTTAAGGACTAGATTGAATTATTATTTAAATAATATTTGATTAGTCCACGTTTGTATATTTTTTGTTGTTATTTTTAATGGAAGTTTAAAAGAATACATAATTCTTTTAGTATTTTCAATAATTTTTAAAATTACACGGGGAGTTAGTCTTTTATTATATTTTTATAATTTTTAATTGAATATATATTTTTTTCTTAATTTTTTTTGAAGAATATATAAATTAAACTAAAAATCAATTGGATAAAACAAATATGAAAAACACCAAAAGTTGGAAATTTGAACTTTCCATTTCAACGGACATAATAAGTTGAGGGAGAGTTGTTCTCTTCTCTTTACTCTGTGAAAAAAGAAAAACTAATGTTTATTTTAATTTTGATTTTAATAGAATTTAGATAAAAAAAATTAATTACATAAAAATTAAATTTATCATATAATTTCAATTTTTAACAACAACATCGACAAATTCAGTTTCTCCTCTTTTTGATGATCGAATGAAAGACATCAATTGTACGTATATTTGTTTTATATTTTTTTATAAAGAAGTTGTTTCTGTAATTCTAACATGTAATCTTTAACTATCATTTCAGTCAATATTATTATTGTTACTATTATTAGCCTTATTATTATTATTATTCTTAGGACTATTAGTCATATTATTCTTTTTATTTTTCTATTTACTTTTATTCATTTATTATATATATATATATATAGATAATATTTCTATTTTTTCCATCTTTATGTGAGTCATTTAGAAACAGTCTCTCTATTAATTAGGGTTAAAAAGGCGAGATTTTTACTGGTTGTTGTTGTTGTTGTTCAGTTAATTTTTATTTATAATGATGTAATATTTAATTTATAATAAGAATGTAAAACTTAAAATGAAAAAAAAGTCAAACTTTACGGTAAACTAACTAAAGGAAAAAAAAAAAAGAACAAAGCTTTGAATCAACACTTCCCTGTCTCTATCCCTCTTCTGATCGCACTTTTACCAAACACGAGACAACTTCCATTAATTTCCTCCTCTTGATTCCTTCCCTGCTTTTTTCCCCTGGGAAACAAACAAATCAGACGCCCTTAACAAGGACCCATCAAACCCCATAATCAAAAACTGTATTGTGTTTAAAGTCTCGGGTTCATTCATTTCTGATTCGGTCAACGTCGAGTGTACACGTTCAAGCTTCGATCTTTTTTACTTTTCTCATCCGAATTTGCTTGAATTTGGGCCTTTCTTTTGTTTGGTTTCGGCTCAAGCAAAGTAGTACGGAGATGGTGATTTAGCTGGAAAGAGAAATGAGAATGCTTAGAGAACAAGTGATGCCAACGGTTTTATGGTTCATTTTGGCCTTTCAGTTCGTTCCTAGAGTCGTTGGCAACGCAGAAGGTGTCTTCTGTTCTTGTTCTTACAGCGAGCTTTTTTCTGTGTTCTGAATCGCTTAGACTTAGGTTGTTTTGCTTCTTTTAGACACGGGTTCTTGAGATTTGGTTCTGTTGACTTTTATTCTGTCTTTGAAGCTTCGTTAAAGTGATTACTGTGCAATTGTTTACCCAAATAGCTTGCTTTAGTTGATACTTGATCGTTTTTGGCATGAATTTGGTGATTCGAATCACCTCTTTTGGCTTTCTTGCTTTGATATAATCATCTAATACTTGCCTCCCTAAGTGCCATAACCGAGATTCGATGTTTTCTAGAATGGCAGACATTCAATCTTACCTTTATTGGTTTAAAGGGTTTAAGCATGCGAGTGTCTCATGAATCTTCATTTGTTTGTGACAGGGGATGCCTTGAATGCTTTAAAGACCAATTTAGCTGATCCCAATAACGTTCTGCAAAGTTGGGATCCTACCCTTGTTAATCCTTGCACTTGGTTTCATGTCACATGCAGCAGTGAAAACAGTGTTACACGAGTGTGAGTTTATCTCACTTTCTCTTATTACATTCTAAACATTGCGTTCAGGCCGTGGTGATCACGTGTTTTGTTTCTTGTTCACTCAGTGATCTTGGCAATGCAAATCTATCAGGTCAACTCGTTCCACAGCTTGGTCAACTTTCTAATTTACAGTACTTGTAAGTAGCATTGTTCATGATCAAGTTTGCTTTTTCTTTGTGGTTCATCATGACTTGCATCTCTTGTTTACAAATTGAATGGTCTCTTCTTATTAATTCGGGCATAACAACGTGTTTGTCATATTTGAATAGTTGCAATAGTTATGTTTTTGAAGAAAAACCTTGCATTGAAAATAATACGCAATAAGACTATCATTTACTGTACAGGAGATACGTATTTATAGTGTTTAAGACAACTATGCTAATTGTATTAGGAAAGAATACCCTAGCTTCTTACTAAAACTCTAGCCATCACTAGTGTAGTACAATGGGGAAATAAGAATAACAAACTAAAGAAGGAAAAATTGTTATACCTAGCAAAATTAATATGCTATGCCATTCAAGTTTACTTCTCTTTATTCACCACCAAAGTACCATTATGCACGTCTATCTTGTTGTCCATCAATGGCGTGTTAAATGGTACACCGTTTAGATTTAACAATGAATGTGAAAATGCTGCAAGAGGCAATGTTTTCCTTTTCAGAGGCTTAAGTAAAATCTAAAGTCACAGGTGTAGATATTATTTGTTGAGAAATTTAAGGCATTAAATATATTCTAGACCCTCATAAATTGTAGAATGCTAAACCAAATTATTAGATGCCTGGTGGATTTCTGTTGGACAAGAAGGGTTCGCCATTTCATTAGAAAGACATTGTTAAACTATTATAATGAGAATCTTACAACCAGATATTCATGATATAAAAACTTTCCACATGTCCCTGAATTTTTTTGATTTACTATTTGCTTCTAATCATTTGTGTTATTTTTTGCAAAGAATCAATCTCAGAGTACTATCTTTATGTTAAGTTCTAGTGTACAAGTATTATGGTACTCGGTCAAGAGTCTAAAAGATAGTTAATTTCAAGATGTTGAAGTGTCAGTTAATGGTTTATATTTCTATACTCAAATATAGATGCCCCCATGGATTTTTGTGCTTGGAAGCTTAGGCACAATTCTTCCGATTTGGGTTGTTTGGTGCTACGGTAATCTGGTGGGTTGAAGGCAAGAGCTACCATCAAATGATTTAGCATTGTGACTGATCCCAATAATTGGAATGACAGGAGTGACACTTTAAAGTGGCTAATGTTGTGTAACGCATTCTTGCTTAACTAGCCTAAATCTCTCTCTCTCTCTTGCATGTGGGTCTGCACTTATGGATCATTTTTTAGGCAATGAATGCCTCTTCTGAAAATGTATCCTACAATGTAGATCCACGAGTCTGGTGGTGAAAAGTAATCAGTGTCATAGTTTTTGTTGTTTGAAAGTGGTGTTGTTGAATACCCATTTTTTTGTGCTTTTCGGGAATAGAATCACTAAATCAACTTTTTATGACAGGGAACTTTATAGTAACAATATCACTGGAAAAATTCCTGATGAGCTTGGAAATTTGACGGATCTGGTGAGCTTGGATCTTTACTTGAACTTTTTAGACGGACCAATTCCGGTGACCTTGGGAAAGCTTCAGAAACTACGTTTCTTGTACGGAGACATCTTTTATCTTTTTCTTTTATCAGTATGCTGATGTATATTTTTTTGCAAGTCTTGATTGTATCCATTTACTGAAACATAGAAATTATGACTCTGATTTGTGGCAATTTCTGCTGTGTTAAATAGGCGTCTCAACAACAATTCCTTGTCGGGGACCATTCCAATGGTGTTAACTAACGTTACAACTTTGCAAGTTCTGTGAGTAGTAAAATGCTGACATGTTTTTCTTCATATTTTCTCTATTCTTACTGGGGTATATGGTAATATATTGCTGGGATATCATTTACACCTGTATGAATGCAGGGATCTTTCAAATAACAAACTAGTTGGAGATATCCCTGTCAATGGTTCCTTTTCATTATTCACTCCCATCAGGTCTGCTGCAAATATTTCTTTTCGTTAGAGTTGTTTTTGGAGGTCTTCAATAATTTTTTGTTGATTGATTGCATTATATTTTCAGTTTTCAGAATAATCGACTTAATACACCACCACCCGCTCCACCTCCGCCTGTTATCCCAACGCCAACAGCTTCTAATGGTTCGTATTGATTTTATGAATTGTTTATTCATTGTTCCCTCTTTTTTTTATGGATAGTGAATTATTCTCTTGTTGGCCTTTTCCTTTGGTTATTGAAGCACAAGTTTATCTCAACAGTGTTGGATGTAATGCAAATTTCTATTTTCTTCCTCATTATTTTTTTCAGTTCTGTTTAGGTTCAAATTGCTATTAAAAAAGTTCGCGTACAGCCGTTTGAAAATTTGGATGTTGTATAACTTTTTTCTTATGAAATTGTTGATCTTTGAAAACTGGTACCTGAACTAAGAACATACCTTGTCTTCAAATAGTAGGAGCAACAAACTAACCAACAACTTAAATTAGCAAAACATATATGTTACACCACTCAGATTCTTTGTTTTTGAGGTTGATGACAAGTTACTATCTTTATGATCAAGATCTAGATTACAAATTTCTTATTAAAATTTTGGAATTGACTTGTATTAGCTTTTGTTCTAAATGATATGTTAGTTTTACTGATTACGGACAGAGGGTTTAAACATGGTGGAAAATGTATGAAATGCTATTTTAATAGGCAACAGTGCCACTGGAGCCATTGCTGGAGGAGTTGCTGCTGGTGCTGCTCTGCTATTTGCTGTCCCTGCACTTGCAGTTGCATATTGGCGACGAAGAAAACCACAGGATCATTTCTTTGATGTGCCTGGTTAGTTTTTTTTTCCTTAAAATTTTCACAAAAGGTAAGTTTCCAATTACTAGTGTTGATACTAATAGCATGCATTATGTTGTTGCAGCTGAAGAGGATCCAGAAGTTCATCTTGGACAGCTTAAAAGGTTTTCTCTGCGTGAGCTACAAGTTGCAACAGATAGTTTTAGCAATAAACACATTTTGGGTAGAGGAGGATTTGGAAAAGTCTATAAAGGACGCTTAGCTGACGGCTCTCTTGTGGCAGTAAAAAGACTAAAGGAGGAGCGTACGCAGGGTGGGGAACTGCAGTTCCAAACCGAGGTGGAAATGATCAGTCTGGCTGTTCATCGGAATTTGCTCCGTCTACGTGGCTTTTGCATGACTCCAACAGAACGGTTGCTTGTGTATCCGTACATGGTTAATGGAAGTGTGGCATCATGTTTAAGAGGTACATTTTGTGTCCTTGTCCACTTCATGTTCTTCTCTCAAAATTTCAATTTCCAATAACAATTTCATATTTACCTTGAAGCTCTTCAAAACTTGAAAAGGGTTGTCTTTTATCAATTTCAACTTCCTTGTTCTTTTCCTTCTTATGTGCCTTTCTAAAAGTTTTACATAATCAATCAGTGATTTCATCTTTACCTTGTAGCTGTTTCCTACCTGAAAGTATTTCTTCTTATCAAGTTTAAATTGGCTAAACTTATAAGCTGACTTTTTAGGCTAACTCATGTGTTATATGTATTTATGAGAAATTATGCACTTAATACATGGAAGTCTGGAAACCTTTAAAAAGTTCTGAAGTCACCTTCAACTCTTAATGAATAACTGATGGTCTTTGGTTATTGTTTATATTATAAATTACCACAGAACGTACAGAATCCCAACCTCCACTTAATTGGCCTATAAGGAAGCTAATCGCATTAGGGTCTGCTCGGGGTCTTGCTTATTTGCATGATCATTGTGATCCTAAAATTATTCACCGCGATGTGAAAGCCGCAAATATATTGTTGGACGAGGAATTCGAAGCAGTTGTGGGTGACTTTGGGTTGGCGAAACTCATGGATTACAAAGATACTCATGTTACAACTGCAGTGCGCGGCACAATTGGACATATAGCACCTGAATATCTGTCAACAGGAAAGTCTTCTGAGAAGACTGATGTTTTTGGCTATGGTGTCATGCTTCTTGAACTTATAACCGGGCAGAGGGCTTTTGATCTCGCGCGACTTGCAAATGATGATGATGTCATGTTACTTGATTGGGTATGTTTCCCCTTCTCCTTTTTCTCGTGTTACATCGATAGTTCATTTAAGCATTGATTATTGAAACATACTTGGTTTGTTATTTGTGCTTCGCTGTTATTTTTGAAATGAGAAAATGTCTTGATCAGGTACTACACCTGAAGATAACATCAGAAACAGATTGTAGGCTTACAAGTGTTGATATTAAGGGT
>JANIMX020130731.1:0-11688 GCA_024582655.2 Erythroxylum kunthianum | reverse complement strand
GTTGCCTACAAGATCCTTCGGCGTGTGTGTTCCTGAACTGTAGTGGTCCCTAAATCAGGATCACCTACAAATTCTTGGAAGAGATTTTAGTGAGACGTTTAGGAATTAAGAGTTAACTCACTCGAGAAAGGTGTTAACCTAAATAGTGAAACGTCAATTCAATTATGGTATTTAATTAATTCAGAACGTCAATTTGGACATGCGCTAAATACCTAGTAGAATTTAATATTCGATAGAAGAACCCTTGTCAACTCGTAATATCTTTCTTTTCACTCTCTTAGTGTACACTAGTTAGGTTTTTCTTATTTTCACCACCTCCAACTTTCAGAGAGCTAGACAGCGACTGAGATTCGAAGCTAATACTCAACCAGTCTTCCTAGAGGACAATATCTGTACTAAGGTACACTTTATTATTTGAATGACCCGTACACTTCGGATTAAAAGAAACCACACCCCTGCGTATTAAAACTAAACTAAGCCTTAGATACTGAGGCCAATCATTAGAATTTAGGTGCGGGCGACGAGTGGTCAAGGAGCCAAAGCATTCGTTAGAGAAACATCACCGTAAGTTTTCTGTAAATCCCTAATTTTCTTGATGTAGGAATTAGGGTTGGTTAAGTTGTTTTAAATGCTAAAATATGCATGAAATGCGGGCAGAGGATGAAAATGAAGAGATTTTGGAGTGAAGATGGGTTTCTGGGTCAAAAGTTTCAGGTACGCCACCTGAGCGTCGACGACGTAACCTGTACGCCGACGGCATATCAATTAATTAACGCAAGATATGCTAGCCCAATACGAGCGGTATAAGCCATGGAGAAGACGACCTTTCAATTAAAAAATGCAAGATACGTTGGCTCAATGCCAGTGGCGTAAGCTTCATCACCAGCGCCGTATCTGTGTTAAAACAAGGGTTACGCTGACTTAAGGCTGACAATGTAAAATTTCAAAGACGCTGGTGTAGGTTAGAAAATTGAACATTTTGTTTCAATTGGTCTACATTTCGATAGACTGGCCTAATGAATGCATGGTTTGCATATAAAGGCTCAGGAGCCTTGGATCAAGGAGCATGGATCGCAGATTTATGAATTTCTCAAGAGTGCAGACCCTCCTTTGAGATGAGTTAGGGGACCCATGTGTCTCAATTTAAATTTAGTCATTTCAATGCATTATATGTTGGTAGGTTATGGTAGAGCCTATTAGGATCGAGTCCTAGGAGATTTTAGCGAGGCATAATCAAATGAATTGTGTCTGAACTGAACGATTAAGCACTTAAAGTGCATATGAGAAATATAGTACCAACAAAGTAGTTGGGTATGTGAAATGCTTATAATGCATTATATCGGCTAAGAGTCGAGGCTGTGAGCTAAGAACTTATATTGATGTCAGTTGAACTGACAATAAAGGCATGATGCCTTATGTTTTTAATTTACTTGTATTTTATTGATTGGTGACGTCAAGAGTGGCCACTCGGGGTGCTAGGCACCTAAGACAATTTTTCTCGCAGTGAGATGTTAGTCATGCGGGGTACCCAAATAGTTGGATGAGTCAGCTCTCGTAGTGAGAAGTTAGTCTTGTGAGTCTGACGGGCAAGTTCTCGTAGTGAGATGTTAGTCCTGCGAAACTTGCGAGCAAGTGCTTGTAGCGAGATATTAGTCCTGCAAGACTTTTTAGTCCACACGTGGGTAAACCTTTTACTTTTGTACTCATAGTTTGTAATATCTCATGAGACTGATTTGTAAATTCTTGTTTATAAATGTATGAAATGGATTTTGGTTGTTTACTTACTTTCCTTTCAAGATTTGTTTTAAATGTATGGTATTTTCTCAACTGTTGGAGTAAAGATACCCTGTAAGCCTTGCATAGTCATTTTAAAGGTACGGTGAGTAACCTTAGCCCGGTATGCGACAGTTGTCATGTGCTCAAGGTGGTTCCGGGGCGTGACATATAGTAAATGCATTCTTGATTAAGATAAACTGGTACCTTCATGTTAAACCCTATATCCATCTCTTATTCTCGGTTTCCTTTGTTACCATCAAAATTTCACAATATTTTACATTATTTTTTTGTTCAATAAACTGATATATTCGGTTAGAAATGACATTTAATATAATGTGTCATAAATCTACAGTTGGACATTGAATTGCTAGCATAAAAAAAACTCATTTAGGTAATTTTGACAACATAATTTATATTTCATAACCAATTCATCTTAATTTTAACAATTGCATCTATCAAATTATACTTTCTAGGCCTTCACTTTAATTTACGACTTTGATGTGTAGGACTCCAGCAAAAATTGTCGAAGGTTAAAGCAATCAACAATCATTATCTTAGTTACCATCTGCTAATTTGGACGAACCAAGTTGTAAGCGAGATTGAACTGTTGAAGCAGATAGCTACTCTAACTTCCATTGCAAAGTGAGACCAGCTCTCTTCGATCTTTCACTTGAAAGAGCGAAATAGTTTGAAGATATATTATTCATAGTTGCATATGTTAAAACATGTTTGCTATAAGTGTGTTTCATTCTAACTTTCCTTCAATTTCTTGATTTGTAGCTTCGCACCCATTTCATTGCAAAGTAATAGAAAAACCCACATCCCAATGTCTAGCTATTGTAACAATACCTCCAACTTCTCTCTAGCGTGTTTTGATGTTTGTGCTTTATATATATGACATGTGTTTCTTTCTATTGTGTTTTCATAATCAAACTGTTAATATAAACTCATCGCGAAATGTTGACGAGATAGATATTTTCTAACACTGAAATAAGTTTCGGTGGGAGGAATCTGGCAGAATCCTCCCTGCTAAAGAACAAATCGGTACATAATAAATATGTTTACTAAAGTTTAATCACCGCTTGCCTTCAATGGTCACTCTCTTGCTTTAAGGTTTTTAGTCTCATTCGACTCAACTCGCTCTTTTTTTTCTCTACATCTCATTTTCTGTTAAGAAGCTATTATAAGAATGTGTGACTAAATATACTATATGTTGTGTAAAGGTTTCTCAAATCTTATAAAGAAAGTAGATGAAAATGGAGGCAGAGGTGATGTCCCGATGGTTCATACAAGATTAAGGAAATCGATAGTTTTGAAACAGTCATCGATCATGAAAACTCTGTTTATTCGTTGTGACAATAAAGAAGTCATTTAGTTGGATATGCATATGTTCGAATTTGGGTTACTTATACCATTTGATTAAGCTTATTTAATTTTGGGGATCTAATTTTTCAAAGAATTATGAAGAATATAAGGTGGTTGTTCTATACTATTTGTTCCTTAAGTGAAATCCATGTACATGGGGTTCATCTAATTCACTGTTCCATACTGCATCTAGGAAATTAGTTAATGTATCTTCTATTGGTTTTGATGCGTGTCGAACACACCAAAATCTAAAACCTAACTCTGAACATTAAAATTTATAGCAATGATGAGTAGGGATCATATCCACAGGGAGTGTATTTGTAGCTTTTGTAATGACAAGAATCAATGTTTAGGATATGGGGAGTTTTGGTTGGAATCGAAAGACAAAATAAAGTAAAATTGAACTAATGAAAGTAAATCAAATCAAACAGTGCAAAAATGATAAGATTAATGAATGAATTTAGAATATGGTTCATGGTTCAATCTTGGCCTACACACAAATAAGCATACTTCATTGTCTTGTTATTCTCACACGTCTCTTAGAAATTATTAATCGTAGGTTAAAAATAAGCTCTGTTAACGCCAATTTTCCCTTAGGTCGTGTTTAATCAAAATAATCTCTTTAACTAAACCTATTTATCAAAAACTTAGAATAAACTCTCTAGATTTAGTAAGACAACCATATTACAAACTTGGAAAATAGATTAATTTAGGCAACAACCATACAAGCTTGGTTCATTTAACTTATGTTATGTTATCCCTAATGATTCACCACCACTAGTTACTACAAATGAAACAGATTTACAAAAATTACGTATTGTAATCTAGATTCTGGCAATGAGTTTATATAAAATCAATCTATTGAAAGCAATTAAATCATTCTTACATAAATACCTAAAATAATAAGAAAATAATAACATAAACAATCTCTAGATAGAGAGAATCAATAATACACTATGAAAGGATGTACAAATGTGTTCTTTGGCTTCAATTTCCCCTACGATCCGGAAGAAAGAAGGCTAGCTATCCATGGATCTCAAAGAAGTAAGTGTTTTGCCCCCTTTCATGTTCTAAAAAGGATTCATGTCTTATTTGGTCGCTCAAATGTCTATTTATAGGAAAAACTAGGTTTCTGGGAAGATACATAATTGGCTACAAGGTCGTGTATCCAACTGTGCATCATAATAATACTACTTTGGAATTTATACATGGTTGTGTATGTAGATACACGACTGTGTATCTTGCAGGTCATGTTAAATTCTTCATTTTCTTACATTTTCTTTTCCCATCTTCACCATAATCCATCTCCTTCTTGTTTCATAAAGGCAAATTAGTTTGAACATCAAGATAATGGCTCAAAGATTATGCTTTTAACTCATTTTAACTCTTGTGCTTCCAACTTGTACCTAAAATAAAATGTGGATCAAAATGAGTATCTTAAGCATTTCATAACATTAACCATTAAGTATTAAGGAGTGAATATATAAATGATCAAGCAAACATTAAGTTCCCCCCACACTTAGCATTTGATCGTCCTTAGGCAAAATAATAAAATCAAAGTCACAAACCAAAACACTTTCACATTTTCCATATTTCCCAAGAATAGATAGTCATAAGAAAAGAGGAACAACTTCCAAAACCATGGAAAGAACTAAACATTAAATACTTTTACTCATGATTAATCAACAACCATTCCCTTTAGAAACTGAGCAATCTATGGGTAGAATTTGGCAATATGTGTTTAAGAATAAGATACATCTATTGGAACACTCAAACACCTTTCATGATTAAGTCATTCAACGACTCTGCATATCATTTCAGTTTTCCACCTCTAGGATTCACATGCATAATCATGAATCAAAGGAATTTTTAATGTTATAATATGGGCAAAGGTTAAGGAGAGATGTATTTGGATTGTGTAGTGCAAAAGTCATCAAAGCAAGTGAATCAAGAAAAAATACTCAATGGAACATTAAGTGTAAAAATTAACATTAACTCAAAACTAGGTGCCCTCAGCTATGATGAATGCAAAAACTATGTTTTATAGCTCAAATTCAAGCTCTCATGCCACAAACCTCATAAAAGCATAAGGAATTAGAAGGAATCACTCACAAAAATTGATGATAATTACACATTGCAACCATAAGGAGTGACCATTCAAAACAACATCTTCCTCATTTGCATCACAATCAAATCACCCATTTCATATAACTTTAGGAGGAAAGACTAATCATGAATAAATTTGGAAAGAAAATGAATTTCTTGCTTGATAATTTTATTTAAATACAATTTTCTTTTTTTCTTTTTTCATATAAAATTTTAAAGAAGCTACATCAACATTGAAATTTTTTTATAAGGCATAAAATGGCATTCCATAAATTATAACCAACTTGCATATATGCACACCCCTACACTTATACTTTTGTGCATCCACCATCATCAACAATCAACAAATGATGCAATAACTTTAAGGCTTGGGTAGGACATTTGGTTAGGTTAAAAGCATGTAATGTGATTAGCATAAAAAGAAAAGATAAATAAAGCTTAAGGGGGCTTATCAAAAGGAAAAATCGTATTGATAGGTAGGCTATTTGGCTAATATAGCTTGTAAAGCAAAGAATGTCTATATCATTTTCATGTTAATATATGTGATAAAAATGTTGTTTCAAATAGAAAATTAAAACAAAGTCAGGATGTACATGTCATGAAGGTCACATATGAACGAAAGATAATGAGATTGATATAGATGTGTCAGTCTAAAGAGGCTCAAAATCTCACCGGCTTGTGTCTACCCACTAGTCATTACTCTTTTAAAAATAATGTATATTGACCAATCACAAGAGTAAAAGTACCCACTCAAGTTGTCATGATTTTTTTTGTTAATTCTATTATCTAATTTTGACTATATATTCCTATAAGCAATAGAAAAAGAGAAAATGTTTGTTTGATTGATTTGATTCTCTCTCTCTCTCTCTCTCTCTCTCTTTTTATACTTAAAAACACGTAAAAAATAAACAAACTTAAAAACACACATGCATATAGGAAACAAACAACTTATAAGCACACATAATAATCCCCACCTCCACACTTAAAACTTTCAGTGTTCCCAATGCAACATTAAATGTAAGAAATGAAGTATTCAACAGAAATAAAACAAATGTGAAAATGTAAAGAAAAAGAAAGAAACTTCCCTGGGGTTTCCTCCTAAACAACACCTTTGTTTATAATCTCTGGCTTGACTCCATGTTTTCCTTCTCACGTAACAAAATTATGGTCTTCAGGAGTCTCCACTTCTGCATTCTCCACTTGAGGTTCTTCAAGATAAGGCCAGAGTTAATGAGCACTCAAATTCATTATCTTCCTTATTTTCAAACTCTTAATCTCTACTGAACCTATGAACTCTCGAAAATCTCCAATATCTCTTTACCCTTCTTCTCCTTGTTTAATTTTTCTAACCAACTAGAAAAAGGTGGAGGATTAGTTTTAACAGCAATTTGGGATTCAGCATTTACCTTTGAGTTAGATGATATATCTCATTCTCCTTCGAGCTCCTTTTCAATTTCTTGTTCCCTAGCAATCCTTTGAGTAGTTCTCTCAGGATTCTTAAGCTCTTTTCCACTCCTTAAGGTTACCACGCTAATGTTCTTTGGATTCACTTCGGGTTGAGATGACTGCTTTTCTCCGCTTTGTGATTCCAGGCAGTTGATAGCTACTGCCATCTGACCCATCTAGCTTACCAAGTTCTGGATGCTAGACCTTGTATCTTGTTGGAATTGTTTCACATCCTACTGAAATTGCAGAGTATTAGTGCAAAGAGACTTAACTAAGTCTTCCATAGATGTACTTGAGTTGGAATAAGAGGCATATGGTCTATTTGGGAATTGTTGTGCACCCTGTAACCTATTTAGGGAGTAGTTTTACTGGCTATCCCCTCCATAACTAACGTTCAAGTGATCTCTCCAACCTGAGTTATAGGATTGAGAATATAGGTTATGGGAAAAATTCCCCCCAATAGCATTGACATACTCCAACATTGACATACTCTCTTTGTAGTTTCCTTTCTATACACAAACCATAAAAACATGAAAAGATCAAGAAATAACTATAAAAACTAAATATATACAAATATATAAAAAACATCAATTAAAATCAAAAGAAAAAACTCAAGCACCACACTCTCCAACAAAGGCGCCTAAATTCTTAATGCGTGTCGAAAACACAAGAAAAAGAAACCTAACTCTGCCCACTAAAATTGATAGCAACAATAAGTAGGGATCGTATCCATATGGAGTGTATATGTATCTTTATTAATGAAAAGAATCAATGTTTAGGATATGGGGGGTTTGGCTAGATTTAAAAGACAAAATAAAGTAAAATTGAACTAATAAAAGTAAATCAAATCAAATAGTGAAAAAATGATAAGAATGAAGAATGAATTTAGAATTCAATTCTTGGTTCAACCTTGGCCTACACACAAATAAGCATACTTCATTTTCTTGTTGTTCTCACACCTCTTTTAGAAACTATTAATCGTGGGTTAACAATAAGCTTTGCTAACCCCTATTTTCCCTTAGGTTATCTTTAATCAAAATAAGCTCTTTAACTAAACCTAACTATTAAACAACATAAAGCTCTCTAGATTTAGTAAGACACCCACATTATAAACTAGGAAAACAAAGTAATCTAGGAAACAACCACACAAGCTCGGGTCATTTAACCTATGTTGTTATCCCTAATGATTCACCACTACTAGTTACCAGAAATGAATCAAATTTACAAAGATTATGTATTGTAGTCTAGATTTTGGGAATGGGTTTATATAAAAACAATCTATTAAAAGAAATCAAATCATTCTTACATAAATACCCAAAACAATAAGCAAAGAATAACATAATCAATCTCTAGAGAGAGATAATCAACAATACACTATAAAAGGATGCCAAAATGTGTTCTTCGGCTTTAATTTCCCTTATGAATCGGAAGAAAGAAGGCTAGCTATCGATGGATCTCAAAGAAGTAAGTGTTTTGCCCCCTTTCTTGTTTCAAAAATGATTCATGTCTTCTTTAGCCGCTCAAATGTCTATTTATAGGAAAAATTAGGTTTTTGAGAAGATATATAATTGGATACGTGACCGTGTATCCATCCATGCATCACAATAACGCCACTTTCAAATTTATACATGGAAATGAAGAATTCAACATGACCTGCAATATACACAAATGTGTCTCTACATACACGGCCGCTTGACCTACAATATACACAGTTGTTTTTCTATATACATGGTCGTGTATGTAGAGACACAACTGTGTATATTGTAGGTCATGTTGAATTCTTCATTTTCTTGTCCCATCTTCACCCTAATCCATCTCCTTCTTGTTCCACAAAGACAAATGCGTTTGAACATCAAGAGTATGGCTCAAAGAATGTGCTTGTAACTCATTTTAGCTTTTATGCTTCCAAATTGTACCGAAAATCAAATGTGAACCAAAATGAGTATCTTAAGCATTTCATAACATTAATCATTAAGTATTAAGGAGTGAATATATAAACAATCAAGCACACATCATGTTTAGTTAGAGCCAAGAAGTTGTTGGGCTTCAAAGATGGTAGCAATGAATCAACATTTTAAGGCTTCCAACAACCATTGAAACTATCTGTTGTTAATGAACCAACTGTTGGGGGAAGATCTTTGTCTGTTTCAAGTGATGCCTTTGAACGTGCAAGGAGCCTTCTTGGGGATCCAGACATAGGGAATTTCTTTATCTTATCTATTGAGAAGTCAATCAAATCCCAATATATCAGGGACTGAGTAATTAGCCAAATTATATGTAATTGATTGTACATGATTTTCTTTCCTTTATTAGTCTCCTGATTGTAGAAAATATGTGTATAGATATCTTTGACACTATAAAGAGAAAATAATCTATTAATCAAATAGTCTTTTTTTGATTGCAATTTCACATGGTATCAGAGTTGGAGAAATCCTAGGTCTTAGTTTTCTCTTTGTCGAGCTCTTGTTTTCTCTTTGTCGTCTTTGCCATCAAGATCACAGCTTCTGCATCTTTGTTTGTGTTAGCCCTCTGCCATGGTTAGTGACAAAGAAATTGAAACTTCTTCCAAGGATGGAAACAAGTCTAATGTTTCCAACTCTTTTTTTATTCACCACTCTAACTATCCTAGCATGGTCCTTGTATCCAAGCAATTGAATGGAGACAACTATGGGACATGGTGTCGCTCCATGTGAATCTCCTTGAGTGCCAAGAACAAACTTGGTTTTGTTGATGGCACTATCAAAAATCCCTGGAAGAAAACCAATCCTGATGAGTTCTCTCTTTGGCAACGTTGCAATGATATGATCCTATCTTGGATCTTGAATTCCCGTTGATCAAGACATAGCTTATAGTGTCATCTACTATAACACTGCTCACGATATCTGGGAAGATTTGAAGGAGCGTTTCTCTTAAAGCAACGTTCATTGAATTTTCCAAATCCAACATGACATTTCCTCCCTCACTCAAAATCAGATGTCGATTGTTGCTTATTACACAAAAATTAAGGGACTATGGGATTAGTTGGCATTATATAGTGATGTGCCGACTTGTACCTATGGTTCCATGAAAGACCATGTTGAATGCAAAGAGAGGAATAGGGTGATGCAATTTCTTATGGATCTAAATGATTCATATGTTACTGCTCGTGGACAGATTCTCCTTATGCAGCCACTACTGTCCATACGCAACATCTATTCCTTAATTTCCCAGGAGGAGAAGCAATGACAACTAGGGTACCCTCATGTTGCCTTGGAACCTACTACAATGGTTGTTCGTCAACATCAGGGACCTTCAAATTCTAATCGCAAGCCTCTTCATTACACTCACTGCGATTAGGACCATCACACAATTGATATTTGTTACAAACTTCATAGCTATCCTCCTGGTCATCGACAACACAAATCCAACAGAAATAAGAAATGCAGAACCTCCTCTGTGAATCACTTGCAGAACAATCCCATTACGCAAGAATTGAAGTCTGTCATGCCAAACCTCTCTAACAGTGAGTATCAGCAGATTCTTACCATGTTGAATGATAAGAAAGAGCCACAAGCAAACTCTGCAGGTTTGTCATGTTCCCCTTTACCATTACACCGTTACCTGATTGATAGTGGTGCAACAGATCATATCACATCAACCACACATTCTTTTACGTCCACAATTACCAACCCTTCCATTCCACCCATTGTATTGCCTATTGGTGAAAAGACTACTATTTTTCTGTCGTGAATGCCTCTCTCAACTCATCTCTTTCATTAAAAAATGTCTTGTATGTGCCTAGCTTCAAAGTTAATTTGATGTCAGTAAGCACACGTACACAAGAACTTTATTGTTCAATCTCTTTTTTTCCTAATTGGTGCATTTTACAAGACTTGGCTACGAGGATGACAATTGGTTTGGGTAAATAGCAAAAAGGTCTTTACTATTTGGTTTTTTTGGCGTCCGACAAGCCTTCCCTCCTCCACCCATCCTGCAACCATATTCATGCCTCATCTCACATCTGGCACAGCCATTTAAGTCATCCATCATCTTCTCATTTACAATTTTTCGCTAAGAATGTTTTGAATTTCCCTTTTTCAAATAATGCTTACGAGGTTTGTCCCTTAGCAAAGCAAACTCGATTACCTTTTAAATTAAGTTCCATTTCATCTTCCAAAGCATTCTCTCTTATTCATTGTGACATTTGGGGGCCTCATAAAACTGCATCTTTTTCAGGGTCCCATTATTTTCTAACTATTTTGGATGACTTTACTAGGTTCAAATGGTTATTTCTCATGCAACATAACTCTGAAACACATAATCTACTTAAATCCTTTTTTGCCTTTGTCCAAACACAATTCAATATTAAAGTAGAACAAATACGTGTTGATAATGAAGGTGAATTTTCTTCCATGCGTTGTTTCTTTCATGAACATGGGGTCATCTATCAACATACTTGCGTCAACACATTGCAAAAAATTTGTGTTATAAAGCGCAAGCATCGCCATATCATAGAAATGGCTAGGGCTTTATGTTTTCCAGCAAATGTTCCTATTTCTTTTTGGGGGCAGTGAGTTCTCACTGCCATATACTTGATCAATCGTCTACCCACTACCCTTTTATCCCAGCAATCCCCCTATGAGAAGTTGTACCATAAACATCCTTCTTACACCCACCTCCGCATTTTTGGTGGTTTAGCTTATGCCACCACTGTCCAACCTTCCCATAAATTTGATCCTAAAGCCAAGCATTGTGTTTTTCTTGGTTACCCTTTTTGTAACACCCCACCCCCAATACAGCACATACCCGAACATTCGAAGATATCTGAGTGCATGCCATACGAAGGTGGCGTGTTTTTTAGAAATCAATCAAACTAATCATTCAAATTAAATGGTGGCATCATTTATATAAACACTCTAATTTAAAAACTTATCTCATATCATTCATAATCAAAAGCTTACACTGCCATTTACAAACTCCAAATGATTCATTTTCAGTTAGTACAATCTTTAACTG
>JANIMX020130425.1:0-11690 GCA_024582655.2 Erythroxylum kunthianum | reverse complement strand
AATTGCTAACTTTTAGGAGTTAGCAATATCTAGGAGATAATTTTTACCACAAAGCTTGGCAGAAGAAAAAAGAAAGTTGGTTATAGATGCTACTCTGGAATTCTTTGAAAAGGGCAGGCAAAATTTTAAAGGAAACAACAAGACATTCATATGTCTAATCCCTAAGTGACTATAGGCCCATATCATACTACAATTTCCTCTATAAGATCATATCTAAACTCTTAGATACAAGGTTGAAGAAAGTGATAAAATTAGTAATTAGTGATACACAAGGTGCCTTTATAACAGGGAAACAAATAGGGGATAATGTCTTGATTGCTTAAGAATTGTTTAAGGCTATACAAGGAAGAGGTCCTCTAAAAATTGTGCTTTCAAAATGGATTTTCATAAGTATATGATTCAATAAGTTGGATTTCATTCTTCAACTGATAGAGGTGTTTGGATTTCCAGGGAGAAATAGGCATTGGTTGAAGATGTGTATAACTACAACTTCATTCAGTGTATTAATTAGCGGAGAGCCATCAAATTTGTTCAAAGGAGGTAAAGACCTAAAGCAAAGAGACTCTATTTCCCCTTACATCTTTATCCTATGTATGGAGGCTTTGATTAGACTGATCAAACACAATGCAGCTATTAATTTAGATTTCAAGTTCTTTAATAGGTGCGAGAAGCTTGATTTGTTCAGCCTAGAGTTTGTAGATGATTTACTTTTATTCTTTGGCGCCAATTAGAGGTCAGTTACATCTTAATCAAATCCCTTTACACCTTTAGAGACATGTCTAGACTGAACATTAACTACAATAAAATCCATAAAGTTGTTTCAAGCAACGCTTCCCATTTGGCTAATGGTCTTTCAAGCATATTTGGATTACAAATTTAAAAACCTCCTTTCACATATCTGGGTCTCCCTCTATCTACGGAGAATATAAAATTTAAGGTATGTTTACCCTTAATAGAGAAGGTTCAAAAGAGATTAGGATGATGGTGCAATAAGGACTTGTCTCAAGCTAGCAGATATCTACTAATTAGAACAATTCTCAACGCTCTTCATATTTATTGGTCCTCTCACATTTTCCTAGCTAAGGGGTTGATAGAATCCTTAGAAAAGTTAACAAGGAACTTCTTATGGGGTGGTAAAGACAACATGAGAGTGATGGCTAAGGTAGAATGGAGTGATGTTTGCAAGCCCCTGTGTGAAAAAGGGCTAGGAATCATACCTATTAGCTTGTCCAATAAGGTGTTGATGGGAAAAAGATTCTGGAGGCTTATGATGGACATAGCCTCCTTATGAGTCGAGTAGATAGATACCTACTTCTTAAGGGGTAAGAGTGTTTGGGAAATAGCTACTAAGCCTTCCTTTTCATGAGGCCTAACTCAACTCTTGAATATGGGAGAATACGATGCAGGGAGTATCAAATGTTTGATAGGGAATGGTGAAACAACTTTATTCTTCGACAATTGGAGTAACATAGGCCCTATTCATCAATCTTAACTTCTGTAATCTGTGAGGAATATTTTCCCTATGAATGCTAAAGTCAAAGTGTTGATTGATTCTGATTAGTGGTTTAATATTCCTGCTAACCTTAAACTTATAATCCCTAACTATTGACCCAATTTAGAAAGGAAGGACATACATTAGTAGCTTGGAAATCCATCAGGAAAGTTTACTAATAGATCATGCAAGAAGATTTTAAAACCAACCAATGAAATTAAGCAATGGCACAAGGTGGTTTGGAACTTAAATCTAGCTCCTTGGGTATGTTTTCTATTGTGGTTATCAACCAAGTAAATAATTACTACTGTAAACATGTTGAGCTTTCTAAACTTGTCAGGTATTTGCTACCTATGCAAAGTAGCTCCAAAATCCCTAACTCACTTATTCTTTGAGTGTAACTTTACAGTCAGAATTTGGAAGTCTATTCGAGACTTATGCTTTCTCAATAATACAAATATGAACCATGAAGGGATCATGAAATGGTTGCAAGAAGATGGAGTAGGGCCCAAAGGTGACAAGATTGTGTCTCTAATTAGCTTTAGATCATGCATCTACAAGATATGAATGGAAAGGACAAAGAAATGTTTCAAGGGTGTGGAAATGTCACAACAAAAGGGTATGGATGATTGTACTAAATGAATTAAAGAACAATTACTCCATAATGAAGATACAAAAATCTACTAGCCTAGAATTGCAAATTCTTGGAGGATTTGAAGTGATTACTTAACCCTACAAGTTAAAAAGGAGGTTAGCTTATGGTAGTTCTGGTTTAGTCATTACATACAAGTAATGTATTATACCAAGGTTAAGTAGTTTCCAATACTGGTGATTTAAGGGGTTAGCTGGCTTAACTTATAAGCTTGTTTTGAGTGTTCTGGTTGAACATTAACATATATTTTTCCCCTTTCATTAATTCATTTTACTTTCTCAAATAAAAAAATGGATGGTAATAATTATATTCTGAACATGTACATAATATTTTATCGAGTGATTTAATTTTTGTTAGTCGCATCAAATACAAAATTGCATGTAAAAATATCATACGTATAAAACATGCAATTCATCATTCATCCAATACATATCAAACATGTACATTAAACATGAAACTTATGCATATATATAATCAATTATATGCATAAATATCGAACTTTGTTTAATTCTAATTATTAATCTTCATAATCTAAAATAATATTTTTAACTCTCTGAATAATTAAATTAGAATAAATCATATGACTCCTAATTGAACTAAATTCTTATTATAAATAGAAATTAAATTTGATTTGAAAACCATTTTCAATTATCTTGACACCTTTAATTAGTTGAAAACATTTTTCAACAAATTAACTTTCTTCCTTGTAATAATTTTAAAAAAAACCTTTCCAAAATTCAATAGGTAAGACATTCTAATCTAATTAGAAAATTATTTCCAATCTAATTAAAAATAAAATTTCCTTAATTAGAAAACTATTTTTTAATATTAAAAGAAATCACTTTTAAAATTAAATAAAACACTTTTAAATTTAATAAAAAAGTCCTTTCATTATTCATTTAGAGATTAGTTTCTTAACTAATTAAAAAATATTTCCTTAATAAATTAAAAACTAATTTTCAAAAATATTAAAGAAAGCTCGTTTTTCTCAATTAATAAATGAAAACACCTTTCTAAATTTAATAAAAAAATATATCTTTTATAAATAGAGAAACTTATTATTCAAATAAATAAAAAATAATTTTTAAATAAATAGAATAATAATTCTCTAAACAAATAAGATAATAACAAGCAATTCTCGAGTAACTAGGTATGGTTAGGCACATAAGTTCCTAAAGAAGTTCTAGATATTTATGGAATAAACGTTAGCCCTAAGAAACATGTTTTGTTAAACCATATTTCCACATTAACATTTTTAAGTTGTTGAAGGTTGTTGCCTCGTAATGGCAAGTAGTGCTTGTAAATGTAGTAATCTAAAAGTCAAGGATATGAACTGAACAGTGACTAAAATTGCTTTTAACGACACAATTTATAAGCTCTGGTGGGTGAGAAATCAAAGAATATTCGAGGGAATGATAATTTGGAAGGAGGAACTACTCCCAAGATTAATTAACTCCATCAGAACCCAACTAATAGCTCACAATCTCCATCTCAAATATAGCCAAGTTTTGGTGAGAAATTGGCATTTAGTGACTTGTTCAACTGAGATTTAGCTTTTGGAAGTCCAGTCTATGATAGGCTATGATCTTTAAAGTTGTGATCCTCTCTTTGCTAAATAGCCGAGCTTCAACTTAAGATGGACTTGTTGGAATGTACTATAATGGTTTTACGGACAATTAAAAGAATAATTATTTTAAATGACTTTCCATTGTTACATACTTATCCCTCCCCTTCTATTAAAATAATTACTTGTTTGAAACTTATTCCATCTATAATCTAATTAAACATAGACATTCTAAGTTTCTTGCTACATGTTAAAACAAAAATATTAATAACTAATCCATGTTTTTAAGTGCAATTAAGCTCGTCAACAAAAATAATATTAGGAAGCCTGATGTTAGAACTCTTGTGGCAGACATTCAAAATACTGAAATGAATGTTAAGCAAAGCAACCAAGTAATTAAAGAAAAGCCAATCACTCAAATTGATAGACATGGACATATTACACACCTAATGGGTTAGCAATGTTTCACTCTCAAAAAAGTAATTACGAATTTGAATTTCAATATAAAAAATATTAAAAGGATATAATGATTATTGGAAGTTTATTTTTGGAATTCAAACAAGACAAGAATGATTTTGCTCTCTGCAAACAAATATCCTCCAACCTATGAACACAAGAAATTAATCTTTGAGTGATTATTTCAATGATGCATATGATAAGTCGATCATATTATTTATGTTCAAATTTTCTACAAATGGTATCAGAACCAAGTTTCTATATGCATCTTGATGAGTTTATTATCTATAGTGATTTATGTTAAACTCAAATCATAGTTGTTAAATTGATAACAATTATGAATTGATCTTTCATTATATTTTGTTATACACTAAGATAAGTAGTGGATTATACTTAATCAAATTCAAATTAGTTTAAAACAAAAGATAAGTTATTCTTTAAATCAATTCTGCGACTTCCATAGTGATACAATAATTTCACTGTATTGTTTGTTTTTGGATTAAAATCCTATGGTGTTTTGTTTTAAAAAAATTCATCGATTATTCCACTTGTTCGTGTATGAAGCCCCGTTGTATTTTGTTTTCCTCTATCCTGCAACGTCTCTAGTTTGCTTCAAAATGGACAATATCCAAAACAAAAACAAGCACTGTAGAAATCCTAAATTCAGAAGCATTCAAACTTTAAATACGGAACAAATGTCCCACCATTTACTAAACCCAACATCAACAGTAGTGACATAGATTCACCCATGGGAGCAACTAATGCCTACTAAACAACTAGGGGAACTAATATAGGAACTAATGCCCTGTTCACCCAGGAACTAATGCCTTCACGAAGAAACCAGAATATATCCTATAAACCCAGATGACACAAACCTAGAAATCAGAAAAACAAGGAATATTTTTTATGGTGGAGAAATACGAACCCGAAGACCAGACATGAGGCCGTGGCGATACTACTTGATCAAGGGGCGGTAATGGCTCTAGAGAGAAGCGGTGTTGATGAGCCACGACGGCGTCTCCCTCTCTGGCGACGTTTCCCTCGCTGAAAACGGTGCTTTTCAGGCAGCGTCTCACCCTCGTCACTGCCACTTGCTCTCGTAGGCCAGGCACAGGCGAGTGGCGGTGTTAGCCTCCCCGTAACTCCTCTCTCTCTCCGCCGCCGCTCCTTGTCATCCGTAACTTCCACTAATGACTATGGGTCAGCATAAATGGGCCAACCTATTTTGTGACTTTGGACTATGCATGAATGGACAATGGGCAGTCTAATGTGGGCCTAGACTAGATTCGGCCCACAATTTGTAAGTACATCTAATATATTACTTTACTTGGTTATTATTAATTGGAATTAATTCAATATTACTTGAGAAATAAGTTTTCTTACTAACATTATGAAATTTGATTCAGTTATAACTAGAAATAACTTTTCTAATTAAACCAAATTTATTAATATGATTAGTTAAATACTAATAATTAGAAATTAGTATCTAATTGAATTAAAATTATGAACGTGTTTATTTGATTAGTTCAATAATAATTGAAAATAAGATTTTGACTAAACTACAATAATAATAATTTCATTATATTATGAGTTTGATTTCATTATTGTGTTAGTCAAATAATTTATTTATGAATTTTTGGGTTTTGTGAGTAGCCTTTAATTCTTAAAAAACTGTTTTAAGGAAAAAATGCCTATTATAAGGAGGACACTTAATTTTTTGTGAATTGTCGCATAGATAAGATATGTCATTACTATTAGTGTAACTTACATGAATATCCAATTGGTAGAATTGTCGCATGCAATACTAAATTAAACAATCTGCAACTAAAAACAAGCCATTTTCAATTTATACGATGAATTGTCTAAGGAAACTAAAGGCATTTAAATATTCTAGTAATCTCTAATTAACTTAGTCAAGTTCTTTATTAAAGTCAATTTTGATATAGCAACTCCTTAATGCCTTCTTACTTACTTTTGAATAGCTTTTAAGCTAATAGTAGTTTGTCTTTTATACTCCTTCCTTTAATAAAATCCCTCTGACTTACATTAATAAATCTCCTAAAAACATCTTTTAATTTAGTAGCTAACATCTTGAAAATGATTTTATAGATTACATTATAGTATGAAATTGGCCTAAAATCATTAAAAGAGATATGGTTTGACTTTTTAGGAATAAGATTCCCATTAGTTTTATTCAACTCTCTAAGCATTTTACCACTTGGGAAGAATTTCAATATTGTTTGAGTTATCATATCCCTATCATGTTCTAAATTTTCTATAAAAAAGTATTTAGTCTGTTTAGCAATAGAGCCTTTTTATATTTCAAATTGAATAAAGCTTGTTTGGATAATGAATCCTTCTAAAGCTAGGAAAAGGAGTTAAGAATGAATTTAAATTTGTACATGTTATTATTGAACAATTTAGTGGAATAAGAATTTAGGCTTTTTAGTAAATACATTTACGTCAAAATTCGTTATTTATCATTAATTTACCAAATTAGTCTAATTTGAAAAATAAAAATAAAATGTCATTTAGTATTCACTTTATTTAATGATGGGATTTTGAACTTAAAACTTTTTATTATATGGAACAAGATTGAATCACTACTGTAACACCGGATCTCTGGTCCCTTTTTCCTATATGTATTTGGACATACATATAAATATATAGATGTTGGGATGTATATTTTTATGAAATATTTGAGCCTCATAAATTGTTAAATGGGGATATGCTAAATTTGGGGTTGACGCATATAAGAGTCAGATTTTACAATTGGCAATTAAATGGGCCATATTGGTTAAAGATGCAATTTAAAGGGTTTACATGAAATTGATAGTACTGAGAGGAATCATATGAACTTTGAGGATTTAGGGGCCCAATTCAAATTTAAGAGGACCTGGGAATCAAATTAATTGACTAAATTTGTATAAAGGAACATTTGGTATTTGACCAAACCCTAAACCTATCTATAAAACAAACGCTACCGACAAACCAAGACTTGAACAAATTTTCGGCAGAGGAGAAGTAGGCGTAGAAAAAGAGAAGAAGAGAAGAGGCGACAAAGGGGATAGGTTTTCGGTTTGAGTCAAGGAACAGTCATCGGTGGAAGAGTAGAAGGATCGCTACAAGAGAGGAGGAGAAAACTCGGTAAGTTTCAAGAAATCCCTAAAAATGTTTAAAGTTTAGTATGTTTGATTTTGGTTGAAAATTTGTTGGTTATAGGAGAGTTTATGCATGCAATATGGTTGGGGTATTGTTAATATACGAGATTCGGTGTTAAACGAGTAGAAAATGGAAGAATATAGGAAGAAATCCGTCAAAAAACCCAAGAATGTTGGCGATGTATCTTGGTGAACAGTACTAGATACGCCGGGTAATCGTACATCGTGGAGAAGACGGTGTAATGGTCAAATTCTTTTGGAAGAATCATTCGAGTGTGCAAGCAACGTAGGAAACCGAGGAGAACATGTGGAACCAATACCTCCACTTGTTTGATTTTTTGGGTAAGATTTCGAGGCCGAAATCTCTTAAACAGGGGGAGAATTGTAGTGACCGTTGTTCACCTAAGGTTTTTCCATTAGATTGAGTTACTCCATATGAGACTTCGTAAATGCATTTCATTGCATACATACATACCTAAGTGCATAAATTGGCTAAGTCAAAGAATGGAGTTTTATTATCCTATACGTATATGTATTCATGTACATATCCTAATACTTATACTCATACTTATACATGATAAGGAATATTTAATAGACATGTCATAAGCATTTATTAGTCATGGAGAGCATTTAATGACTAAGAGACAAGGACCTAAGAGTGAGTAGTGTGTGTGTATCAAAATTCTGGTTTTTCTTCATCTTTCACGTTCTTACCAAAGACAATAAAAGGAGTGAATCTGGTTTTCGGTTGTTTTGATTCCATCTTTTTCTTCTTCTATTTCATGTTAGATTTCTGCCATGGTTTGTGTAAATGAGGAAAGCATGGTGAAAAGATTTTCTTGTGTATAGAGAGAAGAAGAAATAGAGGAAGGAGTCTTGATAGTGATGGAAGAATAATTTGATATAGTGAAAATCGTGATAAAATGTGCATGGAAGAGATTTATGTAAAGTGAAAACGTGAAACTATGTTGTTTGAAGAGTTTTTTTCCGAATAGTGTCTAGTAAATTGAGGATATCTTAAGTTGTAGATATCCAAATTAAGTGATTCTAAATGCATATGAAAATAGACATATAGGGCTCGAATTTTTGTGGAGAACACACATTTTGAGTTTTAGATGTCCAAATGAGGTGATTTTTGATCCTTTGGAAATTAAAGAAGTAAGGCTACATCTCTTATCAAGGACTTGAATGTTAATTTTATCTTTATGAGGATTGAAATTTGACTGGAAATGAGTGCTAGAACTTTTGTTCCTGTTTCTGGACAGTCCTTGGTTAAATGGTAATAACTTTTGGAGTTTTCATCCAAATGATATCGGTAGAGATGTTTATTCCGATATGTTTAGATCGTCAATAGTTGTCATAACTGTAAAGTCAATTAAACATGCATTGGATCATGACGCATATACATGTGCATGATTATGTATTGACATGAATGATTACTAAAGTGATCTTTAAACCATTTATGTGCATGTATTGTACGACGATAGACGCGCAAGACGATCGTCACTATTCTAACATTGCTGGAATATCAAGGCAATAGCTTATGGAGCGTACTGTAAGTCAACCTAGATTTGGGATCTCCAATTATTTGTATTTTTGCTTACATTATGGTGTGACATTTATATATATATCTGTGATATTAATGAATTCTAGACAATTAAATGTCTTAGGAATTACTATTTGGGTATGTATAGGAAGTGCTGATTGATAAAATGTGAATATGTGCTCAACTGAATGTTGAATGCCAGAATTAGGTCCGATGAATTGTGTTAAATGAATGTGAGTTAACAAGGGTGTTTTCTCTTTCTGATTAGATTATATTGAATACATGTTATTGAAATGTTATTGACATGAATGTGCAATATGTTCTCAACTATATGTTGAATGCCGAACCTAGGTTCGATGAATGGGAAAGTGTAAAGTGCTTACCGATTGAGAGTGATTGTGCATTTCATCATCATGAACATGCATAATCACCTAAAAAGAGTTGCGACCTTGAGGGACCATATCGATTGACTGAAAAGAGTGAAAGATCATATTGTGCACAAGAGCTACAGGCTCAATGATTAATGTGTTCGATGTCCTTAAAGGATACAAGATAGATTGACTGAATGATTGAATGAACCTGGTGTCCGAAAAGGATACAGGTAAGTGACAAATAAGGCTCGGTCACAACAAAGAGCTAAAGCAATGAGTTACATGTGCATTTGTATTTCATATAAATGTGTAATGTAGAACTTGATAAATGTGATTAGTGTATGAACTAGTATGAAATGTTATGTGGAAAGATGTATGATTCATGATTCGTTGTATTTTGTGTTTGATTCACAAATTGAATGACACAGTGCTATATGAATTGATTATGAAAAGTGTGCTATACTTGAAATGTTTGTGTCTGACTTGAGTGAACACATAGATGATAGTTCACTCACTGAGGTTTGCAAACTCACCCCAAATGCAACGTTCATTTTCAGGAATCAAAGGAGACTTAACAACTAAGGAAAACTTGTAGCAATCTAGCGTTATGGCAATAGGAATGGCTGAAAGGTCTGGTCAGCTGATGTCTAGGAAGTGTACTTAGACTGTTTTTCATATTAGTGTAATTTTGTAAAGAGTTTTACACCCTTATGTTGATGCACAAACCTTGATTTTGTTGTACTGAAAATGTTTGTATATTGTGAATGAAATGAAGAAAATTGTTTTCATAAAAATAAATACTTAAGATTTTTGTATGATGCCACCATAGAAAGTGAAAGTGAATGCTCGAGCATGCCTCCCTCATAGGGTTTGTCCTCGGATATCCTCAGATGTCCGAGTTTATGCTATATAACGGTGGGGTGTTTCAATAACACATGCGATTTCTTGTTTCTCCTTTGTCCTAGCACTGCACCAATGGCACAATCACTAACATCACACATGATTTCAAATGATAATGTCTAATCTAGTGGTTCTATGATGGTGCTGAAGTAAGTAAACTCTTAAGTCTATCAAATGAGGTCTAACATTCTGGTGTCTAATCAAACAAAACATCTTGAGATAAAAGATTGCACAATGGATATGGCACTGAATGATGCAATAAATCCTCTATAAAATTTGGCATGGCCCAAAAATGATCTGACATCCTTAACATATTTAGGGGTAGGAAGTTTTTGGATTACTTCGACCTTAGCCTTGTCTACTTCCATCCCCATCGATGACACTATATGGCTAAGGACAATACCTTCAGTTACCATGAAATGACATTTTTCCCAGTTTAAAACCAAGTTCTTCTCCTCACATCTATCCTTCTCAAAATTTTCTAAACAAACATCAAAGTCACTCCCATAAAATGAAAAGTCATTCATAAATATCTCAAGAAAATTCTCCACAAAATCACTAAACAAGCTCATCATGCATCTCTGAAATGTTGCAGGAGCATTGCAAAGACCAAAAGGCAAGCTTCTATATACAAATGTACCAAATGGGCACATAAATGTGGTCTTTTCCTGGTCCCTTAATGTAATTTTAATTTGATTATATCCAGACTATCCATCCACGAAACAATAAAATGCATGTCCTACCACTCTTTCCAAGACCTAATCTAAGAAAGGAAGAGGGAAATGATCTTTCCTAGTGAATGCATATAATTTTCTATAATTTATGCACATGCGCCATCCCACCTGGATGCACATTGGGACCAATTCATCCTTTTCATTCTTCACCATAATCACACCAGATTTCTTAGGAACTACTTGAGTTGGACTAACCCACTTAGAATCTGAAATTGGGTAAATAATTCCAACATCCAACAGCTTGATTACTTCCCCTCTAACCACTTCTTTCATGTGAGGGTTAAGCCTCCTTTGCATTTGCCTAATGGGCTTAGAATCCTTCTCTTAAAATATCCTGTGTGCAAATTAGTGGGCTCATTCTTTACAGGTCTGCTATTGTAATATTCAATGATGTGATAATATTCAATGATGAATGATAAATAGTTAAATGTAGTTTAATGATGTGTTTGGGTAAACCCTAAAGTCGTTAAACGATGAATCAGTGAAAATGGAAAAAAGGTATTTTAGTAAATTTAATTATTTTGGGAAAAAGTGACCGAAACGGATCCCGATTAAGTTTCAATATATTTTGATGGTTTGTAACATCAGAATAGTTGATTTTGGGAAATTATAATTTTCAGGGTTATAGGACTTAGTGTGAACCACCAGATTTACATCATACCACTTAAATACATACATGTATAAGTATTTTGGTATAATGTATGTATTATTTTGGTATAGGGACATGTATAGGAATGTGTGGTCTTGGTGAAGGGAGGATTGCGTGGTTTTAAATGAAGAAGACCAAAGCATTACATAAATGAGCATTTATGAC